>JAMQYH010000372.1:0-29711 GCA_027562975.1 Rhynchospora breviuscula
TCGGCGCGGTGGCGACCGTCCAGCCCGAACTGGCGGGCGATTTCGGCACGCTGATGGAATGGGCCGATCAGGTCCGTCGCCTGAAGGTGCGCGCCAATGCTGAGACCCCGCTCGACTGCCGCACCGCGCGCGAGTTCGGCGCGGAGGGCGTCGGCCTGTGCCGCACCGAGCATATGTTCTTCGATTCGGCGCGGATCACGGCGGTACGCCAGATGATCCTGGCCTCGGACGAAGCGGGGCGTCGTGCCGCGCTCGCCAAGCTGCTGCCCGAACAACGCGCCGACTTCACCGCGATCTTCGAGGTGATGGCGGGCCTACCGGTGACGGTGCGCCTGCTCGACCCCCCGCTGCACGAATTCCTGCCACAGCAGGAGGCCGAGTTCGCCGAGGTGGCGACCGCAGCGGGCGTCGATGTCGATACGCTGAAGCGCCGGGCCAATGAACTGCATGAGTTCAACCCGATGCTCGGCCATCGCGGGTGTCGCCTGGGTGTGACCTACCCGGAAATCTACGAGATTCAGGCCCGCGCGATCTTCGAGGCGGCGCTGGACGTCGCGGAGAAGTCGGGCGAGGCGCCGATCCCGGAGGTCATGATCCCGCTGGTCGCCACGCGCCGCGAGCTGGAGCTGATGAAGGCGGTGGTCGACAAGGCGGCGCAGGCCGTCTTCGCCGAGCGCGGCAAGACGGTCGAATATCTGGTCGGCACCATGATCGAGCTGCCACGCGCCGCGCTGAAGGCCGGGGAGATCGCCGAGGTGGGCGAATTCTTCTCCTTCGGCACCAACGACCTGACCCAGACCACGCTGGGCGTCAGCCGCGACGATGCGGCGCGCTTCCTGAGTGCCTATGTCGAGAAGGGCATCTACGCCAAGGACCCGTTCGTCAGCCTGGATGTTGAGGGCGTGGGCGAGCTGGTCAGCCTGGCCGCCGAGCGCGGTCGCGCGACCCGGCCGGGGATCAAGCTCGGCATCTGCGGCGAGCATGGCGGCGATCCGGCGTCGATCGCCTTCTGCGAGCAGGTCGGGCTGGATTATGTCTCGGCCAGCCCGTACCGCGTGCCGATCGCTCGGCTGGCGGCGGCGCAGGCGGCGTTGAAGGCGCGGTGATATCGGGGAGGGGCGGTTTCGGCGATCTTATCGCCTGGAACCTTCCCTCCCCCATCCCCTCCCGCCTGCGGGAGGGGCGTGCCAGGCGGGAACGTCCAGCGCTTCAGCAAGACTTATGGCTTCTCGGGGAAGCGAAACAGCTGCCAGGCAACGCTCCCCTCCCGCCTGCGGGAGGGGCGTGCCAAGCGGGAACGTCCAGCGCTTCAGCAAGACTGTGGCTTCTCGGGGGAGCGAAACAGCTGCCAGGCAACGTTCCCCTCCCGCCTGCGGGAGGGGCGTGCCAAGCGGGAATGTCCAGCGCTTCAGCAAGACTATGGCCTTTCGGTGAAGCGAAACAGCTGCCAAGCAACGCTCCCCTCCCGCCTGCGGGAGGGGCGTGCCAAGCGGGAATGTCCAGCGCTTCAGCAAGACTAAGGCCTCTCGGGGAAGCGAAGCAGCTGCCAGGCAACGTTCCCCTCCCGCCTGCGGGAGAGCGTGCCAAGCGGGAACGTCCAGCGCTTCAGCAAGACTATGGCCTTTCGGTGAAGCGAAACAGCTGCCAGGCAACACTCCCCTCCCGCAGGCGGGAGGGGATGGGGGAGGGCAGGGTGTCTCACCGAGCCGTCCCCATCCTGATCATCCGTGCGTCGTAACCCGGTTCCCGAAATCGAACCATCCGCGACGCTCGCCCGCCGGATAGGCCGGACGCGCAGCGCTCGCCGCGACCGGGCGATAGGTTGAGGCGGGCGCCGTCCGCTCCACGACCGGAGCGGCTGCGACCGGCTGGGCACTGACCAGCCGCTGGTTTTCCTTTTCCAGCTCGGCGATTCGGGCCTGTGCCGCCGACAGCTTGGCCTCGGTGTCCTTCACCTGTGCGGCATGGGCGTCGCGCTCGGTGGCATAGCGGTTGCGCCATTTGCGGCCGCCGGGATGGCTGGCCAGCCCGAAGAGCCACCCGGCGATGAGGACCAGCCCCAGCACGGCAAATTGCGTCGTCGAAGTGAACAGCATCGCGTCGATCCCATCCTGTTGAATTAGGTCTGTTACGACCGGTCAACGACTGGCGGGGGCGCTGGTTGCGAAGCCGGGGCTATTGCCCCGCGATCAGCGTATCCTTGATCGAACAGGCGGCGGGGCCGAGGATCACGACGAACAGCACCGGCAGGATGAACAGGATCAGCGGCACGGTCATGATCGCGGGCAGGCGCGCGGCCTTTTCCTCGGCGCGCATCATGCGTTCGTGGCGGAATTCGGCCGACAGGACGCGCAGCGCGCTGGCCAGCGGGGTGCCGTATTTCTCGGTCTGGATCATCGTGGTGACGACCCCGCGCAGCGAATCGAGATTGACCCGCATGGCCAGGTTTTCCAGCGCCTGCCGCCGGTCGGTCAGGAAGCCCAGCTCGACCGAGGTCAGCTGGAACTCGTCGCCCAGTTCGGGATAGGCACGGCGCAACTCGCGCGACACCCGGGCGAAGGCGGCATCGACGGTCAGGCCCGCCTCGGCACAGATGACCATCAGGTCGAGCGCATCGGGCAGGCCCTTGCGGATCGCGGCGGTCCGCTTGTCGACCTGGTTCTTCAACGCCAGGTCGGGAGCCTTATAGGCCAGGATCAGCGTGCCCGCGACGATCATGTAGCAGCTGAAGCCGCTCCAGTCGACAAAGTCCCCGGTGCCATAGACCCACAGCGCCATGCCGCCGCCCAGCACGATCGGCAGGGCCAGCCGCCCGAAGATGACCGCGAACGCCATCTCCTTCGACCGGATGCCCGCCTGGAGCAGGCGCAGCTGGATCGCCTTGACCTGTTCGTCCTGCAGCATCTTCAGCGCGCCCAGGACGGTACGCATCCGCTCGAGCAGGGTAGCGCGGTCGATCAGCTGGGCACGACGCTTCGGCGCGCTGTCGATCCCGGCCTTCAGCAGCTCGCGCCGTTCGTTCAGGGCACGGACCCGCTTCGTCATCGGGTCGCGGCTGCCGATCAGGACATAGCCCGCGACCAGCAGCGCAAAGACGCAGACGCCCCACAGGAACGCACCGAGCGATGCGGGGTCGAGGCCGAGAATGGCGGGCGCGGGACTGGTCATTCAGATCTCGAAACTGATCATGCGGGACATGATGAAGGCGCCCAGGCCCATCCAGACAAAGCCCGCCGCCCCGACCATCATCAGGCGCGGATCGATGAAGAAGCGGGCCATATAAGGCTGGTTGATCATCCAGATCATGCCGAACACGGCAAAGGGCAGGCATCCGATGATATAGGCCGACGCCTTGGATTCGGACGACATCGCCTTGATCTTCAGCTTCATCTGCGCGCGCTTGCGCAGCACGTCGGCCAGGTTGGACAGCGTCTCGGCCAGGTTGCCGCCGGTCTCGCGCTGGATGGCGATGGCGATGACGAAGAAGCGGAACTCGGGAATGTCGAGCCGGTCGGCGGTTTCCTGAAGTGCTGCATCCATGCTGCGGCCGATGCGCATCCGGTCGGTGACGGCGCGGAATTCCTCGCCGACCGGACCGGGAAGTTCGATCGCGACGACCGCCATCGTCTCGCTGATCGGCAGGCCCGAACGCAGGCCGCGGACCAGCAGCTCGATGGCATCGGGAAAGCGGGTGACGAACTTGTTGCGCCGCCGCGCGATCAGGCGGCCGACGACGAGATGCGGCACCCAGAGGCCGAGGCCCAGGCCGAGCAGCAGCGCGCCGAAAAAGGGCAGGCCGAACAGCATCAGCAGGATGAGCAGTCCGAACGACAGCGCCGCACTCGCCATGCCATATTGGCCGACGGTCCAGTCGCGGCCCGTCCTGTCCAGCCGCGTGGCCAGCTTGGCGGGATTGGGGAGCAGGCGGCCGAACGCCTTGTCCATCCGCGTGTCACCGGCCAGCGCGATCCCGCGCGTGGCGACGACGGCCTCCAGCGGCTTGCCGAGGTCGAGCGCGACGCGACCGCGAAGTCCCGCCAGCCGCCGCGCCTGGCTGCGCGAGCGGGCGGGCGCGGTAAAGGCCGCCATCGCCAGCACCAGCGTCAGGAAGACGCCCATGGCCAGGATCAGGGTCGCCGTCATCGACATGATCGTCAGTCGGCCCGTGCCCGCTTGCTGAGCAGCGACTTCAGGTCGAACCGGTCGAGCAGGCCTGCGTTTGGCGGACATGTCGACGGTGCCCTCGGCCGAGGCGCAAAGCCGCTGGGTCAGCTCGATCAGCGGCGCGATGGTGCGCGAGGTGCGACCGAGTTCGGCCATGGGCTTGCCGACCTTGGCGGCCTGGACGACCAGCTTGGGATCATAGGGCATGACGAAGTCGATCGGGCGTTCGATCGATCCCTCGAAATCGCCCTGCGCAATCTCGCACTGGCCGGGCGGCTGGACCCGGTTGGCAATGGTCAGCACGGTCGCCTGCGGCGCATGGGTCCTGGCCCAGGACAGCAGGCGGATGGTGTCGCGCGCGGCGGCCAGGGTCAGTTCGGTGACGAGCACGATGGTCTGCGCCGATCCGACCAGCATCGGCTGCTGGATCATCATCCCGCGCGGCAGATCGACGATCGTCGTCTCGAAATTCAGGCGCATCTCGTCCTGTAACTGCGCAAAGGCCTGGCCATCGGTCAGGATCGGCGCACTGATCGGCGCTTCGGCCGACAGGATCGCCAGCTTTTCCGACGCCCTGACCATGGCGCGTTCCAGGAACAGCCCGTCGATGCGGCTGGGATTGTCGATCGCATCGACCAGCCCGCGTCCGGGCTCCAGGTCCAGCGCCAGCGCGGCGGTGCCGAAATGCACGTCGAGGTCGAGCAGCGCGGTCGTCCGGTCGAGCCGCTCCGCCATCAGCCAGCCGAGCGAGGTGGCGATGGTCGAGGCGCCCACGCCACCACGCACGCCGACCACCGCGACGCTGCACGTCGCCTTTTCGGGGGCGGTCTCCATGGCGCGGGGCGCGTGCAGGATGGTGCGGGCCTGGGCGATCGTCTCGCGCAGCTGGTCGGCGTTGATCGGCTTCAGCAGATAGTCGTGCAGACCGCTGGCGATCAGCGAGCGGTACAGGCGCACGTCGTTGACCGATCCGACCGCGATCGACGATCGTGCCGGGCTCACACACTTCGGCCAGATTGCCGATCTCGCTGGCGGGATCGGGCGTGTCGCTCAGGTCGACCAGCAGGATCTGCGGGCTGGCCTGCACCGACAGCGACTGGATCGCGCCGGACAGGCCGCCCTTCATGACCTTGTCGACCGACCATCCCTGCTCGGCGACCAGCGGGCGGATCGCCTCGGCCGTCCAGTCGTCGCTGACAAAGGCGAGGAACGGGTCGCGGACGGTCAGCATGGCGGGTTTCCAGGGGGCGTTCACGGGGTGCCTCCTGCCGACGCGCCACCCCCGCCGCCACCTCCACCGCCACCCTGGCTGCTATTGGGATCGCGCAGCACGGTGCCGCCACGGCCGGTCGGAGCGGCGGCGCGCAAGGCCTTGATCCCGCGGGTGCCCATCTCGGTATCGCTGGTGGCGGCACCGGGCACGCCCTGTACCAGGTCGGTGGGGTTGGCGATCATCGCGGCGAGGTTGCGGTTGACCGCGCAGCCATGGTTGGACGAGGTCTTGCCCTCCCAGTCGAGCGCGGTGTCGCTGCGCAGGTCGGGACAGCCCGGCACGGTGGCACGGGCTCGCGTCACGACCACGCGGATCGTGGCGGGCGCGACCGGGCTGCGCGTGATCGGCGACGCCTGACCGAGCAGCAGGCCATAGCGGCCGACGACGCCCGCCACCTCGCGATAGGCGCCGGGGCCTTCGCCCGCCGGGTCCTCCACCACGACGCGGTCGCCATAGCCGAGATGCAGGTTGCGCGCCCAACCGTCGAGCCGCCGACCCTCATCCGCCGCCAGCCGTCCGCCGGACAGCGCCAGGTCGAGCGCATATTCGGCCTGCGACACGACCGGCTGGTGCCGGGTTTCCAGGTCCGGCTGACCGGCACCCATGCAGGCACCGGTCATCAGCGTCAGGCCGAACGGCATCAGAAGGAGGGGTAAGCGACGCATGGGGCGCATTGTCCTTGGGCAGGCGGTCATTCGGAAAAGCCCGGAGTCGGCATGTTCTTCTTCTTCGCGGGCAGCGCCGTCGCGGCGCCATGCGGGACGGGTGCGACCCCGGCGGCCATCGGCCGACCCTGAACCGGCGGGGCCATGCTCGGCACCGGGCGCGGCGTCGACGTGTCACCGCCGCCACCCATCCGGCCCAGCAATACGCGTTCGGCATCATTGGCCGGACGCATCCCGTCGGTCGGCAGCGCGATCTCGGAGGGCGAGTTGACCGGCTTCACCAGATAGGGAGTGATGATGATGACCAGCTCGGTCTCGTTGCGCTTGAACGCGTTGGAGCGGAACAGCGAGCCGATCAGCGGCAGGTCGCCCAGCCACGGCGTCTTCTCGATCGAATTATCGCGCGAGTTGGACAGCAGGCCGCCGATCATCATGCTCTGGCCCGAACCCAGCTCCAGCGTGGTCTCGGCCCGGCGGGGTGGTCAGCGCGGGGATCGACGTTCCGCTGATCGTCACCGATCCCACCGACGACAGCTGCGACACCCTCCGGCCGGACGCGCAGCGAGATGCGCCCGTCGGACAGCACCGTCGGCGTGTAGGACAGGCTGACGCCATATTGCTTATACTCGACCGACACCGCGCCGAAGCCGCTGGCGAGCGGAATGGGAATCTCGCCACCCGCCAGGAAGGTCGCGGTCTCCCCCGACAGGGCGGTCAGATTGGGGTTGGCCAGCGTCGCCACCTGACCCAGCGACTCGCCCAGATCGATCGCGCCGAGCAGGTCCATGCCCAGCACGCGCCCGCCCAGTCCCAGCGTCGTCCGCTGGGTGCCGGGGTTGAACGTATATCGGGTGCCGGCCGGAAGACCCGCCGCATCGGTCAGCTTTTCGATGCTGCCCGCATTGCGGCCCGACGCGATGCCGAACACGAAGCCGCTGGAATTGGCGTCGCGGTTCAGCAGGTTGACGCCGATCTGCTTGACGAAGCTGCGATTCACCTCGGCGATGCGGACCTGAAGGTTGACCTGGAGCGGGGTGGCCGTCTTCAACCGGCTGATGATCCGCGTGTCCTTGCCGACATAGGCCTGGACCAGCCGTTCGGCCTCGGCGTCGTCGTCGGGTGCGGCGATGGTGCCGGTCAGCAGGATCAGGCCGTTCATCGGCGTGGCGACGATCTGCGCCTCGGGCATGGCCAGCTTCAGCATCCGGCCGATCGAGTCGAGATTGTTGCCGACCCGGACGGTCGCGGCATAGACGACCGCGCCGCCCCGCGCCGTGGCGGAGACGGTGGTCTCGCCGGGCTTCTTGCCGAAGATATAAAGCTGGGTCGGTGAGCGGACCTGCACATCGGCGATGCTGTCATCGGCGACGAACAGGTCGGTCATCGGCCGGGGCAGGGTGATCAGCCGCGCCCGCCCGGTATTGATCTCCAGCGCGCCGGAACCATCGCTGGCCGGGGGCGAATCACCCGGCCCGGACGGCGCCGACCGCGCGGGCGACGGGGCGAGAAGCAGCGGGGGCCAGCACCAGCACGAAGGCCGAGGTGCGCGGCGCGCGCGACAGAAGCGAGCGAAGCGACATGGTCAATTTCCATTTCCCATCGGCGGGGCGCCCGGCGTGGACCCGGTGTCGACGGAGCGGCCGCGTGCGACGCGCACGCCCGCGCTGTCGGACCTGCCACCGGTGGCCTGACCGACGGCAGGTGCATTCCGGCCCATGGCGGAATTGTCATTGGCCATGGCCATCGTGCCGTGGTCCGGCGCGCTATTGGCGTTGCGGCCGGGGACGGTCCGGCGTTGATAGCGGGATACGTCGGCGCCGGTGGCATAGGAGTCATGGTCGATTGCCGGTTGTGCGACGGCTGCCGGATCGCCGCCTGAGGCCAGCTCGGCCGGCCGCTCGGCCAGCGCGCGCAGCGACAGCGACAGCGTGCCGACCGTCTGTGCGACCGCCAGCTGCTCGGCCATTTTCGGCGTCGCCTCGACGGTGACGGTGGTGAAGGTGTGGACCTGCGTCTTGCCGTCCTCGGCCGCCTGATTGTCGGTGCGCTGGTCGGTCGCCAGCACGCGGATGTTGCGCAGGATCGTCTCCGACACCTTGAGCGGAGGGCCATCGCCGCCGCCCGCGACATCCTGGGTCAGAACCATGTCGATCCGGTCGCCCGGAAACACGAAGCCCGCGACCGCGGTCTGGGCCGACACGGGCACCGTGACGGCGCGCATGCCGGGCGTGAGGGCGGCGGCCAGGAAGCCGCGATCGCCCGGGCTGACGACCGCGCCCTGGGTCAGCGGCTGACCGGCGGTGATCGCATAGCGCAGCACGGTGCCCTGCAACTTGGCGATGTCGGCCTTGCCGCGCACATAATAGGCCCCGGCCACCATGTCCTTGGGCCAGGGCTGGAACTTCAGGGCGGTGGGGTCGATGATCGTGCCGACCGGCAGGGTGCGGGTGGCGACCAGGATTTCGGCCTGCGGCTCGACGGGAGCGGCGACCGTGACGGCCTGTGCTTGGGGAACGCTGCTGCCGGCGGTGACGGTCCGGGCGAATAGGGCCGTGATCCCCGCGACCAGCAGGGCACCGACCAGCAGTAACACTTTTCGACTGTCCATCCTGCGTTCTTCGGCCTTTGCCGAGCCCGATGCTCGGTTCGATTGGTTGGTTAAGTAGACGGAAAGGGGTTAAATAACGGTTCCTGAAGGACGACGAGCGCGGCCATCGCGATGGCCACGCCATAAGGAACCTCGATCGCCGGGGCGGCATCGCCCAGCGTCCGGACACGCAGGCGATGGTCGATCAGCATCGCGATCGTGACCGCGCCGCCCGCGATCGACATGGCCAGCAACATCCGGAAGAGCGACGGCAAAGGCAGCCATAGCGCTATGGCCGCGATCATCTTCACGTCGCCGCCGCCCATCATGCCGATGCGAAAGGCCTGGGCGAAGATCAGGAACATCGCCAGCCCGACGCCGAACTGCACCGCCATGCCGGGCCAGACGGAGATGCCGCTCGCCCACCACCAAAGCGGGGCCAGCAGCGCGATGGCGATATTCTTGCGATCGGCGATCTCGCGGGTGCGCGCATCCTCGATCCCCGCCGACACCAGCAGCAGGACGAGCGCCACCAGCAGCGCGATACGCATTATGGTCCATTCCATGGCATGAAGCCCTAGACGGCGGGGCTTTCAAAACCGTAACCGGATGCGGATGACCGACACCCTGTCCCTTCGCCGCAGTTTCCCGGCCGCCGCCACGCTGTCGCGCTGGTACGCGCCCGATGGGTGGGAGCATCGGCGCTTCGACTGGGCGGCGCGCGCGCCGCGCGGGCGGCTATTGTTCCAGACCGGCCGGGCCGATGTGATCGAGAAATATCTGGAAGTCTTTGCCCATCTGGTCGGGCGGGGGTGGAGCGTCACCGCCTTCGACTGGCGCGGGCAGGGGGGATCGGGGCGGCTGCTGGCCGATCGCCATGTCGGGCATGGCGGCGATTTCTCGATATTGGTCGAGGATCTGCGCGCATTTTGGGCGGCATGGCGGGCCGAGGATTTGGCGGGCGAGCGGCCTCACGTCCTTTTGGGCCATTCGATGGGCGGGCATCTGGCGCTGCGGGCGGTGGTCGAGGGCGCGGTTGACTTGGACGCGCTGATCCTGGTCGCGCCGATGCTGGGTCTGCGCCTGCCGACCGGCGCGCTGCTGGGGGCGGGGATCATCGCCGTGATGAACGCACTGGGTCGGGCCGAGCGGGGTATATGGGAGGCCAGGGAAGGCCCCGGCCATCACACGCGCCAGCGCAACCTGACCCATGATGTCGAGCGGTTCGAGGATGAGGGATATTGGTACGGCCAACAGCCCGATCTGGCGCTGGGACCGCCGAGCTGGGGCTGGCTCGCCGCCGCACTGCGCTCGATCCGGGCGCTGCGGCGCGATCCCCGGCTGGACCGGGTGAGCGTCCGCTCGCTGATGCTGATCGCCGAAGCCGACCGTCTGGTCGATCCCAAGGCCGCCACCGCCATCGCCGCCCGGATCGGCGCACAGGTCGAGCGGTTCGGGCCGGAGGCCGCGCATGAATTGCTGCGCGAGGTCGATCCGGTGCGGCTGCGCGCCTTGGCGGCGATCGATGGCTTTCTGGACGGGGTGGCGTCGTGATCCACGACATCGCGATCGTGGGCGCGGGCATGGCCGGGGCGAGTCTGGCCGCCGCGATCGGTCCACGCGCGCGCGTCCTGCTGCTGGAGGCCGAGGATATGCCCGGCCGCCATGCGACGGGGCGTTCGGCGGCGTTCTGGTCGGAAACCTATGGCGGCCCGGCGGTGCAGCCGCTGACCACCGCCTCCGGGGCGGCGTTGCGCGAAGGCGGCTATCTGACCCCGCTCGGCTCGCTGCATGTCGGCCGTGCGGAGGACGAGGCGCGGGTGGAGCGGCTGCTCGCCGATTTTGCAGACAGCGGTGTGGCGCTGTCACGCGTCGATCCGGCGACGCGTATCCCGGGCCTTCGCCCCGAATGGGTGCATGGCGTCTGGGAGCCGAGCTGCGCTTATATCGACGTCGCGGCGCTCCACGCCGATTATCTGGCGGCGGCGAAAGCGGCCGGGGCGGAGATCAGGACGGATGCGCCGCTGCTGGCGGCCGAGCGGCGCGGCGGCGTCTGGCATCTGGAAACCCGCGCCGGGCCGTTCGCGGCCCGAATGCTGGTCAACGCGGCGGGCGCCTGGGCCGATGACGTGGCCAAGCTTGCGGGCGTCGCGCCGATCGGCATCACCCCCTATCGCCGGACGATGGTGCAACTGCGCACCAACCCGCCCGTGCCCGAGGGATTGCCCCATGTCGTCGACATAGCGGGGCGCTTCTACTTCAAGCCCGAGGCGGGCGGACGGCTCTGGCTGACCCCCCATGACGAGACCCCCAGCGTCGCCTGCGACATCGCGCCCGAGGAATGGGACGTGGCGGTGGCCATCGACCGGCTGGAAAAGGTCGTCGACTGGCGCGTCGAGGCGGTCGAGCGCCGCTGGGCAGGCCTGCGCAGCTTCGCCCCCGACCGTGCACCGGTCTACGGATTCGACGGACGCGTACCGGGCTTCTTCTGGTGCGCAGGCCAGGGCGGTTTCGGTATTCAGACAGCACCTGCCGCCTCGGCGCTGGCGGCGGCGCTGTTGCTGGGTGAGGGATATGTGCCCGAAGGGCTCGACCCCGAACGCTACGGCGCAGGCCGATTTTCTGCTAAGGAATGATCGCTTCTTTTCAGGAGAGATCATCATGGCGCACAGCTTTGCGATCGAGAAGAACAAGGCGGGTGAATATGTCGCCAAGTTCCGCTATAACAGCGAACTGATCTGGTGGACCGAGGGCTATGCCAGCAAGGCCGGCGCCCGCAACGCCATCGAGTCGATCCTGAAGAACGGCCCGAACGCGCCGATCCACGAACCGGAATAGCCGACGCCCTCATAATCTGTCGCTGTTCGGATCAAATGGTTGTGAACACCTGTATGAATGTCGAGCAGCGTGGGAGTTGGGTCGATTCTCCGCCGGTTGCCGGGAGCATTATTTCGGGTTTGCGGGTTATCGTGCAAAAGACGCGGCATGACCGACTTTCCTCCGCTGGTTCTCGACTATTGGCGTCGAACCCTTGCCACGGACGGCACCCCCATCCACGGGACAGGGGCCTTGGCCGTCAGTGCAGCGCTGAACCCAACGCGTCCGGCCATGATGCTGTCAAGGCAGGATGGTTCGGTGCAGGCGGTCGTCAGGCCGGAGATAGCCGAACGCCTCGATGGCATGCCACCGGGCGGGTATTCAGCGGACGCGTTGAAGCGCCAATGGGAAGCGGTCGGTGTGGTGCTGCATGATGCGGACTATCTCTTCTACCTGCCCGCCGATGCCGGGAATGCGTCGGAGGAGGCGCTGAAACCCCGTCAATTGACCGAGGCCGACCGGCGCGTTTTTGAGATGTTCCACAAAGAGGCCCCCGAACAGGACCGGGAGGATGCCTGGGTCGAACTGGACCACTCGACGGTGTTCGGGTGCTTCGACGGCGACAGGCTTGTCAGTGCGGCAAGCATGAACCTGTGGGATGACAGCCCTATCGCCGACCTGGGCGTACTGACCCTTCCCGATGCGCGCGGAAGGGGCTTCGCGCGGGCCGTCGTCGACGCGATCAGTCGTTATGCGCGGCAGCAGGGCCATGAGCCGCAATATCGTTGCCAGCTCAACAATGTCGCATCGGTGGCGTTGGCGCGATCATGCGGCTTTGCGCTGTTCGGGCAATGGGTGGTCGCTGCCGATACGTTCTGATCGGGGGAGCGTGTATCGGGCCTCACCCACCCGCTACCTCTATTTCCGAAACGTCTCTGCTGCATCACTCGCCAGCTTGTCGGCGCGTTCGTTGTCCGGGTGGCCGGCATGGCCCTTGACCCATTTCCATTCGATCTGGTGGCGCTCGGCGGCCGCGACCAGTGCCTGCCAAAGCTCGGCGTTCTTGACCGGCTTCTTGTCCGCCGTGCGCCAGCCGTTGCGCTTCCAGCCGTGGATCCACTTGGTCAGGCCGTCCATCACATAACGGCTGTCGGTTGACAGCGTGACGGCGCAAGGGCGCTTGAGGGCGTTCAGCGCCTCGATCGCGGCCATCAGCTCCATGCGGTTGTTGGTGGTCAGCGTCTCGCCGCCAGACAATTCCTTCTCATGCGTGCCCGAGCGGATCAGCGCGCCCCAGCCGCCGGGGCCGGGATTGCCCTTGCACGCGCCGTCGGTGGCGATCTCGACGGGGGTCATCGGGGGCGTCACAGGCCGGCCTTTCCGTCGCGATAGGCGATATAGCGCCGCCAATAGGCCAGCGGGTCCTTGCGCGTCACCAGCGCATCGGCGGGGGTGTTCAGCCAGTCCCAGGCGCGCGACAGGGCAAAGCGCAGACAGGCCCCCATCGCCAGCTTTGCGAACGCCGCCCGCTCGGTGTCGGACAGCGGGAAGTGGCGGGCATAACCCTCGACCAAAGCCGCGCCGATCTCGGGCACATAGGTCTCGCCGGTTGCGTCGAAACTCCAGGCGGAGTGCATGATGGCAAGGTCGTAGACGCGGAAATCGGTGCAGGCGAAATAAAAGTCGATCAGTCCGGTAACCTTGTCGCCCAGCACCAGAACATTGTCGGGGAAGAGGTCGGCATGGATGACGCAAACATCCAGCGGTTGGTCGTCCCAGTCGTCGAGCACCGTGTCCAGCGCCTCGGCCATGGCGTCATGCAGGCCGGGCTGAATCCGGTCGAGATCGCGCCCGCATTGTGCGAACAGCGGCCGCCAGCTGGCATGGCCCATCGAATTGGTGCGGGTCTGCGCAAAGTCCTGCACCGCGCGGTGCATCGCCCCCATCGCGTCCGCCGCCGCCAGCGCCTGCGCCGGGCTGGGGTGCGACAGCGACACGCCGGTCAGGAACTGGATCAGGCAGGCAGGGCGGCCCGCCAATTCCTGGATCTCGACGCCGTTCCGGTCCTTGATCGCGGGCGGCACGGGCAGCCCCTTGGCCGCTAGATGGTCGAGCAGCGCGAGGAAGAAAGGCAGGTCGCCCGCCGCGACGCGCTTTTCGTATAGCGTCAGGATGAACCGCGCGGTCGTGGTGTCGACCAGGTAATTGCTGTTCTCGACGCCCTCGGCGATCCCCTTGGCGGAGATCAGGTCGCCCACGTCATAGCGTGCCAGAAACGCGGACAGCGCCTCGGCCGAAACCTGCGTATAGACGGCCATGGCTCAGGCGGCCGTTTCCAGCCCGCGGGGCAGCTTGAAGGCGATGGTCTCGCGCGTCGTCTCTTCCTCGCGCTCGGTGACGGTGAAGCGTTCGGACAGGCGGTCGACCAGCTCGCGGACCAGCAGTTCGGGCGCGGAGGCCCCGGCGGTCAGGCCCAGCGTCGTCACGCCGTCCAGGAAGGCCCAGTCGAGTTCGGCGGCGCGCTGGATCAGCATGGCGCGCTTGCCCGCCCGCTCGGCCACTTCGACCAGGCGCAGCGAGTTGGAAGAATTGGGCGCGCCGATCACCAGCACCGCGTCGCACTCGGCCGCGATGGCCTTGACGGCGGCCTGACGGTTGGAGGTGGCGTAGCAGATATCCTCGCCGCGCGGCCCCTGGATCGTCGGGAAGCGGCTCTGCAACGCCGTGATGGTGGCGGCGGTGTCGTCGACCGACAGGGTAGTCTGGGTCAGGAAGGCGAGGTTGTCGGGATCGGCGGGCGTGAACGCCTCGACATCGGCGACCGTCTCGACCAGCGACATGGACCCCTGCGGCACCTGGCCGAAGGTGCCGATGACTTCCGGGTGGCCCGCATGGCCGATGAAGACGATGTGGCGGCCCATCTCGACCAGCCGTTCGGCCTGGCGGTGGACCTTCGACACGAGCGGGCAGGTGGCGTCGAAATATTCGAGGCCCCGGCTCTCGGCATCGGCAGGCACCGATTTTGGCACGCCGTGGGCGGAAAAGACGACGTGCGCGTTGGCGGGCACTTCGTCCAGTTCCTCGACGAAGATCGCGCCCTTGGCCTTCAGGCTGTCGACGACGAACTTGTTATGGACGATCTCGTGCCGGACATAGACGGGCGCGCCATGTTTCTCGAGCGCCAGCTCGACGATGCGGATGGCGCGGTCGACGCCCGCACAGAAACCGCGCGGGGCGGCGATCAACAGGTCGAGCGGCGGCTTCGGGGCATCGGTCGTGGCTGGTGTCATGGACACGGCTCTACGCCATTGCTTGCGTGCGTCCAACCCGGTTCCTATGCTGGCGACCAAACCGGCATCCTGCTTCGGCATCCAGAATAGGCGTTTCGACCTGTGAAAGCATCGTTTCTCGCTCCCGTCGCCCTTGCGCTCGTTCTCGGCGGTTGCGCCCGTACGGGCGAGATCGATGCATCGGGCGGCATCACCGCCGTCCGCTCGGCTTGCCCGATCGTCGGTGTCGCGGCGGGGACCGGCGACATCACGCTGTTCAAGACGCCGGGTGCGACCGACCAGGGCTCGATCGACCTGATCGCCAACCTGACCCATGTGCGCGGCACCTGCGCCGATGCGGGGTCCGACATCGTGACGACGGTCAGTTTCGACGTCGAGGCACGGCGTACCGACACGGCGGCGGCGCGCGACGTGGTGCTGCCTTACTATATCGCGATCGTACGCGGCGGGACCAATGTCGTCGCCAAGCGAGTCGGCCGGGTGAACGTGCATTTCGACGCGGGCCAGGCGCGTGGCCAGGTGGCGGGCGAGGCGTCCACCACCATCGCGCGCGCGGCGGCGACGCTGCCCGAGGACGTCCGCGACAAGCTGACCCGCCGTCGCAAGGCCGGGGACGAGGATGCGGCGGTCGATCCGCTGACCAATCCCGAGGTGCGCCAGGCGGTGGCGAGCGCCAGCTTCGAGGCGCTGGTCGGATTCCAGCTGACCGACGCGCAGCTGCGGTACAACGCGACTCGATAAATTCTTATTCCTCCCCTGCAAGTGGGAGGGGGACCATGCGCAGCATGGTGGAGGGGTGTCCCGCTATCGAGGGGCCGACACTCCTCCGTCAGGCCTGACGGCCTGCCACCTCCCCTCGCAGGGGAGGAATAGCATCGCACAATCCACAAGATTGATCGCAGCCGTCACCGTTCCCGATTGACTTGGAACCACCCGCCCGGCAGAGGGCGCGGCGTCGATGTCGGACATGTCCGACATAGGCGCGCGCGGGAGAGCGCCGGGTTCATCTTTCAGGTGACGTAAACCCGGCCGCCGAAGGAGCAACCACCCCGGAATCTCTCAGGCAAATGGGACCGCGCGATCGCCATCGACACTCTGGAAAGCGCGCCTCGGCCTCGGGTCGTCGTGCCACCGAAGGGGTAAGCCGGAATTTCCGGCGAAAGCTCTCAGGTTCCGTGACAGAGGGGGATCGGATCGGGTAGGACAGTCATGTCCCTAGCCGACACCCTTTTGACGGAGACCGGCCCCGTGAGCGACGCAACCGACCTGAACGTAGAAGACGCCCCCGAGGGTCAGGAGATCATCCAGACGTTGCCGCTGGACGCATGGCATCGTGCGCGCGGCGGCCGGATGGTCCCGTTCGCCGGTTACGAGATGCCGGTCCAGTATGAAGGCATCATGGCCGAGCATCTCTGGACCCGCGAGTCGGCCGGTCTCTTCGACGTCAGCCATATGGGTCAGGTGGTCTTTACCGGCGAGAACGGCCTCGCGCCCGTCATCGCCGCGCTGGAAAAGGTCCTGCCGGGTGACATCACCGGGCTGGGCGATCGCAAGAATCGCTATTCACTGCTGCTCAACGAAGAGGGCGGCATCCTCGACGACCTGATGGTGACGAAGCGCACCCTCGATGGCGCAGAAGAGCTGTACATGGTCGTCAACGGTGCGACCAAGTATGACGATATCGCCTATCTGCTCGACTTCATTCCCGACGATGCGACGCTGAACCTGCTCGACGAGCAGGCGCTGCTGGCGCTCCAGGGTCCGAAGGCGGTCGATGCGCTGTCGCGGATCGTGCCGGGCGTCGAGAACCTCGTGTTCATGACCGCCGCCGACTTCGTGTGGAACGACGTGCCGCTGTGGATCAGCCGCTCGGGCTATACCGGCGAGGACGGTTATGAGATTTCGATTCCCGCCGAGCACGCCGCTGCGTTCGCCGACCTGCTCTGCGAGCAGGCGGAAGTGAAGCCGATCGGCCTGGGCGCGCGCGATTCGCTGCGTCTGGAGGCGGGGTTGCCGCTCTATGGCCATGACCTCGATCCCGAGACGACGCCGGTAATGGCCGATCTGGGCTTCGCGCTGGCCAAGAAGCGTCGCGAGGCGGCCGACTTCCTGGGTGCCGAGCGCATCCTCGCCGAGCGCGAGAATGGTCCCGCCGTCAAGCGCGTCGGCCTGACCGTCGCGGGCCGTCAGCCGGTGCGCGAGGGTGCGTCGGTGGTCGCCGAGGACGGCTCGGTCATCGGCCGCGTGACCAGCGGCGGCTTCGCCCCCTCTATGGGTGCGCCGATCGCCATGGCCTATGTGCCGACCGAGCTGGCGACGCCCGGCACGACCCTCAAACTGCTTCAGCGCGGCAAGACCCATGACGCCACCGTCACGGCGATGCCCTTCGTCCCCCATCGTTACGTTCGTTCAGGAGCCAAGTGACCATGAGCCGCTATTTCACCGAAGATCATGAGTGGATCGACGTCGACGGTGATGTCGGCACGGTCGGCATCTCCGATTATGCGCAGGGCGCGCTGGGCGACATCGTGTTCGTCGACGTCCCCGAGGAAGGCCGCGAGCTGACCAAGGGCGACGAGGCCGGCCGTGGTCGAGTCGGTCAAGGCCGCGTCGGACGTCTATGCGCCGGTGTCGGGCACCGTCATCGAGGGCAATGCCCAACTGGCCGACGAGCCTGCGCGGTGAACAGCGATTCCCGAGGGCGAGGGCTGGTTCTTCAAGATCACGCTGTCGGATACGTCCGAGCTCGATGGCCTGATGGACGAAACCGCCTACGCCGCGTTCGTCGCCAAGCTCTAACTTACTTTCCCCCTCCCGCAGGCGGGAGGGGCTGGGGGAGGGGACTCGCTCTCCCTCGGACCATCAGGCTCGTTGAAGCCGGGGTGCCCTCCCCCGGCCCCTCCCGCCTGCGGGAGGGGAGAAGAAGAGGAGGGCGGAGAAATGGAACGCATGCGCTACCTGCCCCTTACCTCTTCCGATCGGGCCGAGATGCTCTCGGTCATCGGTGCCGGATCGGTCGACGACCTGTTCGTCGACGTGCCCGAATCCGCCCGCCTGTCCGGCCCCATCGAGGGACTGCCCGCCCACGCCTCCGAACTGGCGGTCGAGCGGCACATGACCGCGCTGGCCCGCAAGAACATGGTCGCGGGCGATGTGCCCTTCTTCCTGGGCTGCGGCGCCTATCGCCATCATGTGCCCGCCAGCGTCGATCACCTGATCCAGCGCGGCGAGTTCCTGACCGCCTATACGCCCTATCAGCCGGAAATCGCGCAGGGCACGTTGCAGATGCTGTTCGAGTTCCAGACGCAGGTCGCGCGTCTGCTCGGCACCGATGTCGCCAACGCCTCCATGTATGACGCTCGACCGCCTGCTGGGAAGCGATCGGCATGGCGCGGCGCATCACCAAGAAGAGCAAGGCGATCCTGTCGTCGGGCCTGCACCCGCACTACGTCTCGGTCGCCAGGACCATGGCGAAGTACACCGGCGACACGCTGGAAACGGCTGCGCCCGTGCTGACCGCCGAGACCGATATCGACCAGATGATCGCGGCGATCGACGGCGACACCTCGTGCGTCGTCGTGCAATATCCCGACATTCTGGTCGCATCGCCGACCTGACCCCGCAGGCCGAGGCGTGCCATGCCCAGAAGGCGCTTCTGATCGCCGTCGTGGACCGAGCCGGTCGCGCTGGGCGCGATCCGCAGCCCGGGCGAGATGGATGCCGATATCGTGGTGGGCGAAGGGCCAGTCGCTGGGCGTCGGGCTCCAGTTCGGTGGTCCCTATGTCGGCCTGATGGGCTGCAAGGATAAATATATCCGCCAGATGCCGGGCCGCTTCTCTGTGGCGAGACGGTGGACGCGGACGGCAAGCGCGGCTTCGTGCTGACGCTCTCGACCCGCGAGCAGCAATCCGCCGCGAAAAGGCGACGTCGAACATCTGCACCAATTCGGGCCTGTGCGCGCTCGCCTTCTCGATCCACATGACCCTGCTGGGCGAGGCGGGTCTGCGCCGGATGGCGGGGATCAACCACGCGAACGCCTGCCGCGCGGCGGACCGTCTGGCGAAGGTGCCGGGCGTCAAGCTGGTCAACGACGTGTTCTTCAACGAGTTCACGCTCGATCTGGGCCGCGAGGCGCGGCCGATCGTGCGGACGCTGGCCGAGCGCGGCGTGCTGGCGGGCGTGTCGCTCGGCCGGCTCTATCCGGGCAAGGACGCACTCGCCAACGGACTGGTGGTGGCGGTCACCGAAACGGTGACGGCGGAGGATATCGAGACGCTTGCCCAAGCGCTTGAGGAGGTGCTGGCATGACGATCAACCAGAGCGGCTGGAAGGCCCACGAGCCCCGAGCCAATGAGGCATCGGTCCCTGCGACCTTCACCGGCAACCGCGCGCTGATGCTGGAAGAAAAGCTGATCTTCGAGATCGGCGATAGCGAGACGACCGGCGTCGACTTCGCGGACGGCGATGTCGCCGGTTCGCGCCTGGGCGACCTGTCGCGCAAGGACCCGATCGGCCTGCCGGGTCTGTCGGAGCCGGAGACGGTCCGCCACTATACCCGTCTGTCGCGCCAGAATTACGCGATCGACCTGGGCCTGTTCCCGCTCGGCTCCTGCACGATGAAGCATAATCCGCGCTTGAACGAGAAGATGGCGCGCCTGCCGGCTTCAGCGACGTTCACCCGCTCCAGCCCGTCGACACGGTGCAGGGCGCGCTGGAGGTCATTCACCAGCTGGCCCACTGGCTAGTGACCGCTGACCGGCATGACCTCGGTCGCGATGAGCCCGAAGGCGGGCGCGCATGGCGAGCTGTGCGGCATCCTGGCGATCAAGGCGGCGCTGGAGAAGCGCGGCGAGGGCCATCGCAAGGTGATCCTGGTGCCCGAATCGGCGCACGGCACCAACCCGGCGACGGCGGCGTTCGCGGGCTTCTCGGTCGAGGACATCCCCGCGACCGACGATGGCCGTGTCGACACGGCGGCGCTCAAGGCGCGGCTGGGGCCGGACGTGGCGGGCGTGATGATCACCAACCCGAACACCTGCGGCCTGTTCGAGCGTGACCTGAAGGACATTTCCGACGCGGTCCATGCGGCGGGCGGCTATGTCTATTGCGACGGCGCGAACTTCAACGCCATCGTCGGGCGCGTGCGTCCGGGCGATCTGGGCGTCGATGCGATGCACATCAATCTGCACAAGACCTTCTCGACCCGCATGGCGGTGGCGGGCCGGGTTCGGGGCCGGTGTGTTCTCCGAGGCGCTGACCCCCCTTCGCCCCGCTGCCCTTCGTCGAGAAGATGGGCGAGGGCTTCCGCTGGTCGAGGAAGAAAATGCCGACGACCATCACGCCGACAGCTTCGGCCGCATGGTCGCCTTCCACGGCCAGATGGGCATGTTCACCCGTGCGCTGGACTATATCCTCAGCCACGGCGCCGACGGCCTGCGCCAGGTCGCCGAGGATGCGGTGCTCAACGCCAATTACGTCCTGCGCTCGCTGGAAAGCACGCTCGACGCCCTTTCGCCAAGAGCGGCCCGTGCATGCACGAAGCCATCTTCTCGGACGAAGGCCTGGCCGAGGGTTTCTCGACGATCGACGTCGCCAAGGCGCTGATCGATGAGGGTTTCCACCCGATGACCATGTATTTCCCGCTGGTCGTCCACGGCGCGATGCTGGTCGAGCCGACCGAGACCGAATCCAAGGCCGCGCTCGACCAGTTTCATCGGCGCACTGGCGTCGGTGGCGGAGCGGGCCAAGGCGGGCGATGCGTCGCTCAAGACCGCGCCGCACTTCGCGCCGCGCGCGCGGCTCGACGAAACGCTGGCCGCGCGCAAGCCCGTGCTGGTGTGGAAGGACAAGGCGGCCTGATCGGTCGATCCCGCGCCGTCTGAGGCGTGATGACATGAGGTGGACTCACCCCTCCCCTTCAGGGAGGGGCCGGGGGTGGGGCATTTCCGCAAGCATGCTGTCTTCGGCGACGCCCCACCCCAATCCCTCCCTGAAGGGGAGGGGCTAGGCTTGGTTCTATCCCATGTCGTCATGCTCTAGAGTGCTGTAAACAAACAGATTCCGCCCAGTATCACGCCCGGCGCATTGGCGAATACAATGGGCCAATCGCGCTTCTCACGCAAAAATCCGTACGCGACCCAGAGCGAACAATTCACCATCGTCGCCAGCGGCTGAATCACCGAACCCTTTTGTCCCGCCAGATTGAGCTGAATCTGGTCGATATAGGACAGATACATCGCCACGGCGGTGGCCGTCGCAATCCAGCCGAGCAGCATCAATTTCCGTTCGCTCACAGTGTCGGGATCTCCTCGAAATGGCTGATAAATCGATTGAAGCGTTCCTGCACAATGCACAAGGTCGGCAGGATGCTCCGGGTCGGGGAGAGGGCGATCATGCGCTTTGACGAAACTCAGGCCCGGTCGCTGGACGCCATCCTGCGCTGGCGGCGCGATGTCCGGCATTTCCTGGACCGTCCGGTGGACGAAGCGGCGCTGGCCCGGCTGGCCGAGGCGATGGCGCTGGCTCCCTCGGTCGGCAATGCCCGGCCGTGGCGGGTGATCCGGGTCGAGGACCCCGCGCTGCGGGCCGCCGTCCGCGCCGATTTCCAGCGATGCGACGCGGTGGCAGCGGCCGACTATGCCGACGAACAGGCCGCCGCATACCGCGCGCTGAAGCTGGCCGGGCTGGACGTCGCGCCGGTGCAGCTGGCGGTCTTCACCCATATCGATCCGGCGGCGGGCCATGGTCTGGGCCGTCGCACCATGCCCGAGACGCTGCGCCAGTCGACCGCGATGGCGATCCACACGCTGTGGCTGGCGGCGCGCGCGGCCAATCTGGGGATGGGGATGGTGTCGATCCTCGACCCCGCCGCGATGGAGCGGATCTTCGCGGTGCCCAAGGACTGGGCCTTCACGGCGTATCTTTGTATCGGCCATGCCGAATGGGACGACGACACGCCGCTGCTCCACCGGGCCGGGTGGCAGGAAAATGCGCCGACCCGCTGGGATATGCGCTGAAAATCCTCCCCGGCACGGGGAGGTGGCAGGCCGAAGACCTGACGGAGGGGGACTTCCGCACGGGGACGTCCCCGGCCGCACGCCCCCTCCACCATGCTGCGCATGGTCTCCCTCCCCGTGCCGGGGAGGATCAGTCCTCCGCCGCCGCCGAACTGGTCTGCTGCTTGCCCAGCCGCTGTTCGCGCCAGACGATGAACAACCCGCTCGCGATGATGACCGGTGCGCCGAGCCATGTGCCCGCCGTGGGCAGCACGCCGAAGATCAGCCAGCCATAGACGGTCGCCCAGATCAGCCCCGAATAGTCCATCGGGACCACCGCGGCGACCGGCGCCAGCCGCGACGCGCCGGTGAGCGCCAGCTGCCCCAGGCCGCCCGCCAGCCCGATCGACACCAGCACCACCCAGGTCAGCGGATCATGCATCTTAAGATGGAAGGCGTAAGGTACGGCCGATGAAGGGCAGGGTCAGGACGGTGAAGTAGAAGACGGTCGTGGTGGCGGGCTCGTCGCGCAACTGGCGCAGGACGATAGCGACGATCGCGACGAACATCGCCGCCATCAGCCCGACGCCCGCCCCGAACAGCGACATGTCGCTGGCCCCTGGCCGCACGACCAGCAATACGCCCGCAAAGCCGACCAGCACCGCCGCCCAACGTTGCACCCCCGTCTTCTCGCCCAGCACCAGCGCGCCCAGCAGCGTGGCGAAGATCGGCACGGTGAACTGGAAGGTCGTCGCCTCGGCCAGTGGCAACAGCATCACCGCGCCGAAGGTGAAGACCATGCCGACCAGCCCGACCATCGCCCGCTTGGCATGGCCCTTCAGCCGCGTGGTGCGCAGCGAGGCAAGGGCCCGGCCCCGCCAAGACGAAGGCGAGCACGACCGGCAGCGCGCACAGCTGGCGAAAGAACATGGTTTCGGACAAGGTCGCCCCGCGCGACTCGGCCAGCTTCACGAAGGCCGACATGGTCGACAGGAAGAAGATGGCGATCAGGCGCAGGCCGATGCCTTTCAGCACGCGGTCGTCGGACATGGGGCGGCTCCTAGCCGCTGCGCGCCGATGACGAAAGGCCGCAGGCGTCCGCCCCCTTGGCGAACCCGCCCCCTTTGCCGCTATCGCGCACGCATGAAGCATGCTCTGTCCGTCACCCGCGACGCGGATTTCTCCGCCTGGTATCAGTCCGTCATCGCCGAGGGCGATCTGGCCGAGGAATCGGGCGTTCGCGGCTGCATGGTCATCCGACCCTGGGGCTATGGAATCTGGGAGCGGATCCAGCGCCTGCTCGACGATCGCATCAAGGCGACGGGGCACGAGAATTGCTATTTCCCGCTCATCATCCCGCTTTCCTATTTCGAGAAGGAAGCCGAGCATGTCGACGGCCTTCGCCAAGGAAATGGCGGTCGTCACGCATCACCGCCTGATCGCCGACGGCAAGGGCGGGCTGGTCCCCGATCCCGAGGCGAAGCTGGAAGAGCCTCTGGTCGTGCGCCCGACCTCGGAGACGGTGATCGGCACCGCCTTTGCCCGATGGGTCCAGTCGTGGCGCGACCTGCCGGTGCTCATCAACCAGTGGGCCAATGTCGTCCGCTGGGAAATGCGCACCCGCATGTTCCTGCGCACCGCCGAGTTCCTGTGGCAGGAGGGGCATACCGCCCATGCCACGGTCGATGAGGCCCGCGCCGAGACGATCCAGATGCTCGAAGTGTACCGCAGCTTTGCCGAGGATTGCTTGGCGATCCACGTCATCGCGGGCGAGAAGCCCGAAAATGAGCGCTTCCCCGGCGCGGTCGAAACCTATTCGATCGAGGCGATGATGCAGGACGGCAAGGCGCTCCAGGCCGGGACCAGCCATTTCCTGGGCGACAATTTCGCCAAGGCGCAGAATATCCGCTTCCAGAATGCCGAGGGCGGGCTGGATTATGCGCAGACGACGAGCTGGGGCGTGTCGACCCGGATGATCGGCGGCATGATCATGGTCCATGGCGACGATGACGGGATGCGCGTGCCGCCCAAGGTCGCGCCGTGGCAGGTGGTGATCGTCCCCATGCTGCGCGACCAGCCCGAGGACGAGGCGCTGCTGGCCTATTGCCGCGATCTGCAAAAGGAACTGGTCGGCCAGTCCGCGCTGGGCGAGCCGATCCGCGCAATGGTCGATGGCCGTGCGCAAAAGGCCGCCAACAAGCGCTGGGGTTGGGTCAAGAAGGGCGCGCCGATCGTGATCGAGGTCGGCGGCCGCGACATGGCGGGCGGCAACGTCTCGGTCATCCGCCGCGACCGGCTGTATCGCGAGGACGGCAAGCTGGACTCGGTCGTGTGCCCACGCGGCGATTTCGTGAGCGGCGTCGCGGACCTGCTGGCCGACATCCAGGGCGAACTCCACCGCCAGTCGACCGAGCGGCTGAAGGCGCAGATCGTGCCGGTGGACGACTGGGCCGCTGTCGAGGCGCATTTCGCGGAAGCGCGCAAGAACCCCGGCTGGGTCGATGTCCGCTGGGCCAAGCCGACCGGCGAGGAGCTGGACACGGTGGTCGAGAAGCTGAAGGGCCTGAAGCTGACCATCCGCAATGCGCCGATGGGCCAGACCGGTTGCGACGACGGCCCCTGCATCTTCACCGGCCGCGAGGCGGTCGAGCGTGTGCTGATCGGGCCGGGCGTATTAAGTAGCCGAACGCCCAATGCCAGGCACGCCCCTCCCGCTTGCGGGAGGGGATGGGGAGGGCAGGCCACAAGCGATGGTCTCGGTGAGACTCCTTGCCCTCCCCAAACCCCTCCCGCTTGCGGGAGGGGCTTAAAGAATAAGAAGAAGTGTTATCCCCGAACCAACCCCGCCCACGGCAAGTCCGGCCCGGCAGGTACAATCCCGGTCGGGTTCAGCTCCAGATGGCTGGCATAATAATGCGTCTTGATGTGATCGAGATGCACCGTCGCCGCGATCTCCGGGATCGCCAGCATCCGCTCCAGCAGGCCCTCGAGCGCCGGATAATCCTGCACCCGCCGGACGTTGCATTTGAAATGCCCGTGATAGACCGCATCGAAACGGACCAGCGTGGTGAACAGCCGGATATCCGCCTCGGTCATCCGGTCACCGACCAGCCATTCGCGCCGGTCAGCCGCTCCTCCAGCGTATCCAGTTCCGCGAATAGCGGGCCGACCGCCGCGTCATAGGCTTGCTGCGACTTGGCGAAGCCGCATTTGTAGACGCCGTTATTCACCCGGTCATAGACGGGGGCGTTCACCGCATCGATCTCGTCACGAAGCTCGGGCGGGTAATAATCCCCCTCCGCGCGCCCAGTCCGTCGAACGCGGTGTTCAACATGCGGATGATCTCGGCCGATTCGTTGCTGACGATCGTGTCGCGTTCCTTGTCCCACAGGACCGGCACCGTCACCTTGCCGCTATAGCCGTCGCGCGCGCGGCCATAGAGTTGCCAGAGATAGTCCGCGCCGTGCAGGGGATCGCCGGTTCCGCCGCGCTCGGTGGCGAAGGTCCAACCATTCTCACGCATCAGCGGATCGACCACCGACAGGCCGATCATGTCCTCCAGCCCTTTGAGCGCCCGGACGATCATCGTGCGATGTGCCCAAGGGCAGGCATAGGAGACGTAGAGGTGATAGCGTCCCGCCTCGGCGCGGTGGCCGGGCTGGCCGTCCGGGCCGGGTTCGCCCCCCGCTGTCACCCAGTCGCGAAAGCCCGAATCGGGACGCTGAAAGCTGCCCTTTGCGTCCGACTTGAACAGTCCCTCGGCGTGCCAGACGCCGTCCACCATATTGCCCATGCGTGTGTCTCCTTTGATGAGGGTACGCATGGGGGTGGGGGAGCGATCCCACTGTCCTCCCCCGATACGGGGAGGGGGGACCGCCGCGAAGCGGTGGTGGAGGGGGCGTGCCGTTAAGCGAGTCGCTTGTGGAAGCCCCCCTCCGTCAGCGCCGTTTGCCGTTGTGGCGGATGTTCGCGGGGCGGCCGCGCCGTTTCAGCATCCGGCGCGGCTCGGGGGCAGCGCCCTTGCCATCGGGCAGCTCGAAGCGCAGCGCCCCCGACACCGGGTTCGCCTCGGCCAGGCGCAGCGGCAGGCGCTGGCCCAGCTTGTAGATTTCGCGGCTCTTCTCGCCGAGCAGCTGCTGCGAGCCCTCGTCATAATGGAAGTAATCGCCGCCCAGGTCGCGGATCGGCATCAGCCCGTCACCACCCACGCCATCGACGGTCGCGAAAAAGCCGAAATTGGGTGACGCCGGTGATCCGCGTCTCGACCACCTGACCGACATGCTCGGACAGATAGGCCGCGACATAGCGGTCGATCGTCTCGCGCTCCGCCTCCATCGCGCGGCGCTCCATCTGGCTGATCGAGGTGCCCAGCCGCTCCATCTCGTCGCCTTCGGGCAGCAACCCGCCGTCGCCCAGTTTGTACGCCCCCACCAGCGCGCGGTGGACGACGAGGTCGGCATAGCGCCGGATCGGCGAGGTGAAATGCGCGTATGACCCCAGCGACAGGCCGAAATGCCCCTGATTGACCGGCGCATAATAGGCCTGGGTCTGCGAGCGGAGGATCTGTTCCATCACCTGCGGCCGGAAATCGGCGTCGCCCACCTTGTCGACGATCCGGTTGAAGGTCGCCGGGCGGATCACCTGTCCCATGGCGAAGGGGATGTCGAAGGTTTCGAGATATTCCTTCAACGCGACCAGCTTGGTGCGGCTGGGCACCTCATGGACGCGGTACATGACCGGGCCTTCTTCGCCTCCAGCGCCTTGGCGGCGGCGACGTTGGCGGCGATCATGTAATCCTCGATCAGCCGGTGCGCATCCAGCCGCGCGCGCGGCGCGACCGACAGGATGCGGCCATTCTGGTCCAGCACCACGCGCCGCTCGGGCAGGTCCAGGTCGAGCGGTTCGCGATCGTCTCGCGCCTTGGCGAGCGCGGCCCAGCAGCTCCAGAGCGGCTGTAGTGCCGTCTCGGTCAGCGGATGCGACAACTCGCCATCGATGGCGGCCTGCGCATCCTCGTAAGCGATGTTCGCCGCCAGCCGCACGACCGCGCGGGTGAAGCGGAACCCCTTGAGCTTGCCGTCCTTGGTGATCTGAAGGTGACAGGCCAGCGCGGCGCGGTCCCTCCCCCTCCTTCAGCGAACAGACATCGGCCGACAGGATCTCGGGCAGCATCGGCACGACCCGGTCGGGGAAATAGACCGAGTTGCCGCGTCGCCGCGCATCCTTGTCGATCGCCGAACCGGGGCGGACATAGAAACTGACGTCCGCGATGGCGACGATGGCGCGCCAACCTTCCGGGTTGGCGGGGTCGTCGTCGGGCGCGGCCCAGACCGCATCGTCATGGTCGCGCGCATCGACCGGATCGATCGCGACGATCGGCAGGTCGCGCAAATCCTCGCGGTCGTCGCCCAGCGGCTGGCGGGCGACCCGCGCCGCCTCCTCCAGCGTCTCCGCTGGAAGCGGTCGGGGATTTCGAACTTGTGGATCGCGATCAGCGAGAAGCTGCGCGGGGCGAAGGGATCGCCCAGCCGCTCGACCACCTTCGCGGTGATGCGCGGCGGGCGGCCCGCTTTCTCGGCGAGCACCAGATCGCCCGCTTCCGCAGCCCCGGTGTCGGACAACCATCATCTCGCGCCGGTCCTTCTTGTCGACGCTCGTAAGCCAGAAGCGCCCCGCTCCTCGCGCAACACGCCCAGCACCTGTTCGGAGGCAGGGGCGATCGTCTTCATGACATGCGCGATCCAGCCGCCGCCCGCTTCCTCGGTCCGCGCCAGCACGCGCTGGCCGATGCCGAGCGACCCGCGCTTGCGTTCGCGGATGCGAAGCCGGGGGATGGGGATGCCGTCCGCTTCCCAGCGCTCGGGCTGGCCCCAGACATTGCCGCCGTCATCGACATCGACGACACGCAGCACCGTTACCTTGGGCAGGCCGCCCATCTTGTGAAAGGCGCGGCCCGGTGCGCTGTCGATCAGCCCTTCATCGGCCATGTCCTTGAGCAGGGCCTTCACCCGATCTTCTCCTGCGCGGACAGACCAAAGGCGCGTGCGATCTCGCGCTTGCCAGCGGGCTGGTCCGACTGTTCGATGAAGGCGAGGATTTGCTCACGGGTCGGCAGACCCGGCTGGGGTTTTTTCATGGGGTGGAGATAGGGGGTAGGGGAGGCGGCGTCACCCCCGAAGCTGATCCTCCCCGGCACAGGGAGGGGGACCGCCGCGAAGCGGTGGTGGAGGGGGATCGCCACATAGGGTTTGCTTGGTGGAACGCCCCCTCCACCAGCTTCGCTGGTCCCCCTCCCCTTGCAGGGGAGGATTAATAACGACATGATCCAATGTAATACCAGTACAGCGTAGCGGGACGGGCAGAACATGATGACTTTATGGGCTTCGGCCGCGATCCTGGCGGCGGCTCCCGCAGCGCAGGCCGATCTGGACCGGCTGGCGGCGACGCTGGGCTATCGCTACACCATCCTGACCAATCGCCCGGCGTCCTGCCCGACCGGCGTGCCCGCTGTTTCGAGGCGGATATCGCCATCGCCGTGCCCGACAGCGCGCCGAGCCTGCCGGTCGAAATCCGCTACAGCCTGTCAATCCAGTGCTGAAGATCGACAGCAAGGTGTTCGACAATCGCACGATCAACGGCGACCTGAACGTCCTGACCCTAAAGCCCGGCCAGTCGTTGAAGCCGGGACAGACTTATCATGTGAAGCTGACCGGACTGGGTGCGTTCTTCTCGCGCAACCATATGATGCCCAATGCGACTCTGGCGGTCGCGGGCCTCGCCCCGCGCGTCATCGCCGCGACCCGGACGGGGACCGATGCCGATACGGGGCTGGAGACCTTGCCCTTCGTCGCGCCGATGACCGACGAAGCCGCGCTCGCCCGCAGCGCGCCCGACGACCAGACGGACTGGCGGACGCCCGAGCGGGCCTTTGCGCTCTATGCCGAGCGGGGGGCGGCGACGCCGGTCGATATCGCGATCCTGCCCCGGCCTGCGAAGGTCACGCGACCGGCCGGTACTCGGTCGACCTGTCCAGGGGACTGCGCGTCACGGCGCAAGGCTTTACCCGCGCCGCCATCGCGCCCGCGCTGGCCGGATTGCCGATGGGTACGGTGCCGCTGACCATCCGCAAGCAGTCGGGAATCGCACCCGAAGGCTACCGCCTGACTATCGCTGACGGGGGCGTGACCATCGCGGCGGCGGATGCGGCGGGGGCGTCCTATGCGCTGCGTTCGCTGGCGCAGCAGATCGCGGCGGAGGGTCCGACCCTTCGCCCGCTGATCGTCGAGGATGCGCCGCGCTATGGCTTTCGCGGGCTGCATATCGATCTGGCGCGCAATTTCCACAGCAAGGCCGAGATCCTGAAGCTGATCGAGCAGATGGCAGCGTACAAGCTGAACACGCTGCACCTGCATCTGGGCGATGACGAGGGCTGGCGGTTGCAGATCGCAGGCCTGCCCGAACTGACCGAGGTGGGGGCGTATCGCTGCTCCGACCTGACCGAGAGAAGCTGTCTGTCGCCGCAACTGGGGGCAGACCCCGCCAAGGGATGCCGCCACCAACGGCTATCTGACCGCCGCCGACTATACCGACATCCTGCGCGCCGCTGCCGCGCGGCAGATCGCGGTCATCCCCTCCTTCGACATGCCCGGCCATTCGCGCGCGGCGATTCGATCGATGGAGGTGCGCTATCAGCGGTTGATGGCCAAGGGCGACAAGGCGGGGGCCGAGCGGTTCCGGCTGGTCGAGCCGGGCGACACCACCCGCTATTCCAGCGTCCAGCATTACGACGACAACACGCTGAACGTGTGTATTCCCAGCACCTATCGCTTCATCGACGCGGTGATCGACTCGATCGCGGCGCTGCACAAGGCGGCGGGCGTGCCGCTGACCACCTATCATATCGGCGCGGACGAGACGGG
>JAMQYH010000373.1:0-12500 GCA_027562975.1 Rhynchospora breviuscula
TGATATCTTCGTATCCTAGAATTAGCAAATTCTACCCCACATTCTTGACAAAATCTTGGGTTTTCTTTTTCAGCCCCAATCTCTCGATAAATTCCACACGCACAAAATCCACTTTTTATGGGTCCAAAGATTTTTTCGCAAAACAATCCATTTGTTTCTGGTTTATTGCTTTTATAATGAAATGTTTGAGGTTCTGTTACCTCTCCAACTATTTCCCCATTAGGTAGGATTCTGGTCGCCCAAGCCTTTATTTGTTGAGGAGAAACTGGTCCAATTTGAAGTTGTTGATGTTTATACTGGTCAATCATAAAAAAGATTGAAAGGATTATTAATTCAGATCACACGTCCTTCCTATGAATCTGGAAGTTCTTTTCAGATATAAGGAAATAATTCAGTTCTAGAGCCAAAGATCGTAGTTCCCGAACAAGTACTCGAAAAGATTCTGGAACATCATCGTCGGGGTTAGGAGCTCTTCCTCCAATAAGCATAGTATTGAATACTTCTTTACGAGCTCTAATATGATCAGATTTATAAGTAAGCATTTCTTGTAAAATATGAGCAACACCAAATCCTTCTAGAGCCCAAACTTCCATTTCTCCTACTCGTTGTCCCCCTTGGTTAGCCCTTCCTCTAAGGGGTTGTTGTGTAACAAGTGCGTAAGGCCCAGTAGAACGCCCATGAATTTTATCATCAACTTGATGAATTAATTTGAGAATATAGGACTTTCCTATTAGAACAGGTTGTTCAAAAGGATCTCCTGTTCTTCCATCAAATATTCTGCTTTTTCCAGGGTATTCAGGCTCAAATACCCATGGATTTTTTGTTTGTTTACTGGCTTCATATAATTCAGAAAAGACTAGTTTTCTCGAAGCCTCTTGCTCATATCTTTCATCAAAGGGTGCTATTCGATAATGTTTCTTTAGCAGATCCCCTGCTAATCCAAGCGAGCATTCAAATAGCTGTCCCACATTCATTCGTGAAGGTACTCCTAAAGGATTGAAGACCATATCAACAGGTGTTCCATCTTGCAAATAGGGCATATCTTGTCGAGGCAAAATCTTGGAAATGATACCTTTATTGCCATGTCTTCCAGCTACTTTATCACCTACTTTTATTTTACGTTTCTGTAAAATATATACACAAATCATTTCTAAAATACCACTCGAATCGCCCTTCTCAATCCATTTCACATCAATAACGAGACCTCTTCCACCTATAGGGCAGTCTTAGAGAAGTTTCTTTTGCAGTGGATAAATCCATGCCAAGTATAGCTCCTAATAACGTATCCTCAGGGAACGATTCATCCTCCGTTGGCGTTAATTTACCTACTAGAATATCACCTGTTTCTACCCAAGATCCCAGCATCACAATCCCGTTCCTATCCAATTTGCGGAGGAAATGAGTCTCGAGATGGGGTATTTCCTTAGTGATTCTTTCAGGGCCTTGATTTGTCACATAAGTCTTAATTTCATATCTCCGAATGTGAAAAGACGTCAAAATATCTTCATATATCAGACGTTCGCTAATTAGGACTGCATCTTCAAAATTGTAACCCTCCCATGGCATATAAGCTACCAAGATGTTTTTCCCTAAAGCGAGTTCCCCCACCAACTGTAGCGGCACCGTCTGCTAAAATTTGACCTTTTTGAACACACTGACCTCCTTGAACGCGGGGTTTTTGGTGGATCAAAGTTTTTTTTGTTGGAACCTTGATACTTAACTAAAGGAATACTGAAAGTATTCCCATTCCTTGATAAAACGATCTTGTGATTATCCGTAAAAAAGACCTTTCCCTGATGTTCAGCTATAACTGAAAACCCCGAATCTACAGCCGTTTGGCCTTCTAATCCAGTTCCAACAATACACTTCTCGGACTGAGAAAGTGGAACTGCTTGGCGCTGCATATTAGAACTCATTAAAGCTCGATTCGCGTCATTATGCTCGATAAAAGGAATAAGGGAAACTCCCATAGAAAAATAGTGGGAGGGAAAAATGCTTCGAAGATGAATCTGTTCCCACGCAATAGTCAGGAATTCTTGACGGTATCGAGCGGGAACAACCTCTTCTTCTTGAATACCCCGATTCAAGGCCAAAGAATTTCCTGCTGCTACCATATAATATTCATCTCTAGTTGGTGATAAATAAACCATCTGTGCTTCTTTTTTTCTTGGTTTCTCAGGTATTTTATAAAACGGACTCTCTATAGATCCCCAATGACCAATCCTCGCATGAATAGCTAACGATCCCATAAGTCCAACATTAATACCTTCGGATGTATCAATTGGGCAAATACGTCCATAGTAGCTAGGATGTATATCTCGGATCCGAAAACTAGCAGTTCGACTCGTTAACCCTCTAGGACCCAAAAAACTCCATTTTCGCCCATGAGCAACTTGTGCTAATGGATTAGTTTGATCTGAAACTTGCGATAAGGGGTGGAGGCCAAAAAACGATTCATAAGTAGTTGTTAATGAAGTTGAACTTACCAAATTTTGAGGACTTGATATCCGTTTATTATGAGAGATTGCTACACGTATAGTATTCCGAATTGTTTTTTCTAAACGAAAGAGAGCCAATCTGAATTGATCCTGTAAGAGATCTCCTACAGAACGAATACGTTTATTCTTCAAGTGATTCATCTCATCAAGTGTACCCATTTCCAATTTCATTTCGATCAAATGATCCGCAGCAGCCAATACATCTCGTGGTAACAAAAATATATTGTCCTGAGGTATATCAAGATTGAGCCTACGGTTCATATTTCGTCGTCCAATCCTTCCTAATTCGCATTTTTTTTGAAAAAATTCATTATATAATATTTGATATAAGGATTCTGAAATACCATATCTTCCTCTTCTATAGAAGAAAACTTTTTATAAAACTCTAAAATTTGCATTTTCTTTTGAACTAATTTGTATTTTTTTCTTATCATTCAGGAAAGACAAAAAAAATCTCAGGGTAACAAACATTCTCCAGAATTTCTTTCAGATTCAAACCCATAGCCGATAATAGAACTAGAATAGATATCTTTTGTTTCCTACTAACACGCGCCCATATCCTTGCGTTTCTATCCATTTCTAATTTGAACCTTCCTCCACAATCTGATATTATAGTCGCGGTATAGACAGGAATTCCCTTATGATCCAATTCTGAACGGTAGTAAATACCAGGACTTTGCAATATTTGATTGATCACAGTTCTATATATTCCATTTATTATAAAAGTTCCTAGGGAAGTCATTATAGGAATGTTTCCTATCAAAACGGTTTGTTCTTGCATATTTCTACTGGTTTTTCGAATTAAATCCTGCGGGTACATATAATCTTGAAGAATATGTAAGTGATTCATAGAGATAGCATCTCTTTCTTTTATCAAGGGTTCTACCAATTTATATCTTTCCACAAATAATTGAAATTCCATATTTTGATTTATATCTTCCATTTTTCTTTTGGAAACTGATCAAGTTCTTCCGTCAAGCCTTTAGTAATGAATCTGCAAAAGCCCTCAAATTGTATCTGATTAAACCCAGGTATTGTGGACATCCCTCCGTTTTCATTCCGAATCATATTATCTTAATCTGAAGCTTCCTTTTTCACGAAAAAAATACCTCATTATTCATCGACCCTTAAGATCGATCTAGTAATGATCAAATTTCTATTCTGTTTACTAAATCACATGAAACTTTAATGAACTCCATATATGGATTTTCGCCATAATCTATTTCTAGATTGAGATGAAATGGAAAGAGGCAGAAAAACCGGTTTCGTTCCGAAAAAACGTGAGGATTTGCAAGAAGTATAAATAAATGGGATGGGAATGGATTGATAAGATATTCCCAGAGCAAAATTCTGCGACTTCCTTCCAATTCTAGGATCTTTTCTATAGAAAATATAGATAGATATCCAATGGCAAAATAGATCTGATTTGTACCCCTTCTTGATTCTTTGTAGTTTCTATTTGCTCTTTCCTAGGAAAGACAGAATAGTCAGGCAAACTGGAGAATTTGATTTAGTGATTTAGGAAACTTGATGTTCCAAAAAATTCGGAAAACCTTCTTGTTTATTTCGTAATAGGAATCTTATTTATTTATCGTAATAGTCTATTATTACTAAGAATAACATATTCAATTCCTAGAATTGATAAAATAGTATTGAATTGCATAACAAAATGATTATACTAATCAAATAGTATTTTGTAAGGGCATGCCGGTATATTTATCTATTTACCTGCATATTACACTTTTTTTGTAATTGCATTTGGAACAACAGAGATCGATATAACTATAACTATATCATATAGTTATTGTATTCAATACATTCGATACGGTGCAAAAAATTCTCTCTAGCTTGGGATATTATATGCATAAGAGAGATTCTTACTTAGAATTTATGTAATTATTCCTGTTCTGGGGTTTACATTCCATATACATGAATATTGAATTTGAATTCCTATATTTTCAAAATTTCTAATTGAAAAGGAGAAAAAGGCTTGATTTTTTCAAGTAATTGATACTGATCAATCGTAAATATATTTTGATTTTGTTTATCGTATTAAAGATACGAAACACAATTGAAGATATAATATCAATTTAAGAATCCTTCGTTACTTTAAGATAACAAATCAAAAAATCCAAAATAAAATGAATAATGATTATTATTCAAAATCAAATTCTAGTTAATGGTTCTAATTTGACCTCAATTTTGGAATCTATCACCGGAAATCCTTTTTGATCGTTTCCAGAATTCTTTAATAGATAAAGAGAAGAAGTTCTTCATTGAATTGAAAAAGTATGCGTTTTGAAATAGAATTGATCGAAGAGAACGATCTAAATTGAATAAATCCAATAAAAAATAGAACTCCCCTTCTTTTTCGGAAAGAAATCAAAAAAATGAATGGATTCAAGAAAAAAAAAATTGAATCTTTTTTATTGATTTTGGATTCGATTTGGCGACATGGCCAAGCGGTAAGGCAGGGGACTGCAAATCCTTTATCCCCAGTTCAAATCTGGGTGTCGCCTTTTCAACAAGATACTTAGGATTTCGTTTTCTATATCCTATTCTTCAAACCCAATTTGTTGATACTGGATTTCTCTAATTCCTAGTTCGAGAAAATCAAAAAACTTATCCAGTGGGATTCCAAAAAATCAAGAAATGGGTTGAAGAGTTTTAGTAACAGCTTCTCTTTCCTTTCATAGAAAGAGAGACAGTAAGCTTAGGTAAAATCAAAAATATGGAAAGTCTACACTAATGATACTTATGTATCTTTATAATCCATTTGGGTTTTTTTCATAAAAAAAGTTTGTATGTAACAATTGTCTGTCCTTAAGGTTTTCTAATTTCACGAGGAATTCTATATATTCGAAGCACAATATATTTTTCTGTTGGTTTCTCAACAGCTTTATAAATAGAAATCAGAATCCTTTTATGACTCTTTACTATACTATAAATTTGATTATGATTATTGATCAATAATCGAATAATTACTTCATAGAAATAGGAGAACAATTCATATGGATTTAGTCAGTTTTGCTTGGGCTGCTTTAATGGTAGTCTTTACATTTTCACTTTCACTTGTAGTATGGGGAAGGAGTGGACTTTAATTAAGAGAATTTATTGAGAAATCGATTGAGTAATCGAATTATATCAATTGTTTTATGGATGGATCCTTTTTCTTGCAAAGCTTTATAAGAGCTTGTCTCTCTTTCACAAGCTCCCACTGGAAAGAATACGGTATTTCATAGAAATAGAAAAAATAGCGAAAAATAATCATTTGATTCAAGAATCAAGGATTGATTCTAGTTTTTTTGTATTTCAAAACCAAAATCTAGACATGATAGGAAATTTTTGAACCAAAAAATTCCTAACGTCATTAATAGAAAATAACCTATAATAGAGAATACTCTCTACTGCGAAAGAAAGAACTATATTCTATCGCAGTAGAGAATTCGCATTCGTTTTAGTTAAGACTTGGGATTCTGTTTTTTTAACAGCTTTCTTTTATTTCTTTAATGATTGATAAGTCAAATTTGATTCAATTTAATCATTTTGACTAACTGTTTTTACGTAGATAATAAGTAAAAAAGCAGTAGGAACTAGAATGAACAGTGCAGTAGCAATAAATGCGAGAATATTGACTTCCATAATCTCATTTTTCCCTTTTTTTGTTTTTCGCAATAACTCGGGATGTAATCCCATAGAGAGGAGATATTGAGCTCCTATTAATACAGAAAATTATTAAGGATGGCTTGCATCCTGATAATATTGAATTGGATCCTTTATTATGAATAAAGGATATCTGATCTATCAAATCGATTCATCATTGAGAATTCAATAGTATAACATAGGAAGATCTTTTTGTTACCCATACTAATTTGAGAATGGGATTTTTTTATTGGATTTGAAACCTTTTCCACTTTTTGTGTTCTATAACTTACTGTCTGTCTTCTTTATCTTCAAAAAATTTTCCTTGCTTTTTCAATTAGAAATGAAATACAAGTAAGCGTTTTTATATGACTATAATCTTATAGGTCAGTTATACACATATCCAAAAAAAGACTCGAAGTACCATGGGAGAAAGAATAGAAAAAAAATCGAATATTCCAAGAAAGAAATTAACTGAAAAGGCTGATTTCTTGGCCTTCTCTTTTATTTTAGTGAGTCTCTCCTTTTTCGGATTTGGAATGAAATGCATACATTCCAAATTTCAGTCTATTAGTTGAATGAGAATAGTAGAGCATATATCAAAAAATTATCAAAAAATCGGAACTAAAAATTCAAAGAGGTGTAGTTGAATATTCAAACTACTTTGTTTTTGAAGGTAATTATACAAAGTTTATTTTTTATAAAAAATAAATGAATCAAACTTGTATATCATAGTAAAATGGGATAATTTCGTTGTTCAAGAACAGTTGAAAAAAAAGGAGGGTTGATGGATGGTATAAATAAAAGACTAAATATAGTCTTCGATAGTATTCGAAGAATCAGTATATGAGAAATGATTACCTTATCAATCAATAGATAATAGTCAAAAAAATGAGATTTCTGCATCAATATTTATATGGTTGAAAAATACAAAACGAAAACAAAAGAGATATTCATTCCCATAATTATTAAAAATGAGATCTTGCTTGTTTTCTGCTTTCCTTTTTCCATGAGAAAGGAAAGAAAATTCAATCAATTTTTCGGATTCTAGTTCGGGACTGACGGGGCTCGAACCCGCAGCTTCCGCCTTGACAGGGCGGTGCTCTGACCAATTGAACTACAATCCCAGCAAAGCAAGTAGAAATATTCCTATTTTGAATACCATTCCATTCAGCTGTACCAAAGTTACAAATGATATATATCATAGTATTAGTGAAACAGATTACTGTAATCTTTTCTTTTTTTCTTTAAAGAAGGAAAATCATCGATCTTCTCATTAAGAGTAATAAACTCTTTTCTTTTTTTTTTTTTCATGAGACTTTATGAGAGGTATTACTGAACTTCAAAAACGATCATGAATCTACGTTCTTAGAAAGAAAAATAAATGAAAATGTATGTAGAATATGGATAAATACATTCACTCTTCTCATTCATTTCATGAATGAATGGAATGAATGGTTTGGCATTTCCTTCTCTTTGAAGTCCTTAAAGAAAAGGAAATACCAAATATAAAAAGAGGAAAAATCAATTATATCGTATATAATATACGCATTCATAGAAGGGCATTATTGTTCATAAAAGAATAATATTGGGCCGAGCTGGATTTGAACCAGCGTAGACATATCGTCAACGAATTTACAGTCCGTCCCCATTAACCGCTCGGGCATCGACCCTGAATAGGAGGATTCATTCTAGGATTAAGGAAGAATGAATCCCAGGCTTCTTGATAAACACGGGAGAATTCATCTTAGGTTTCTTGACCTGGGGGAATTCATCATTAGGTTTCTTAATAAAATATTATCAACTTTTTACCTTACCCCCAGGGGAATTTGAATCCCCGCTGCCTCCTTGAAAGAGAGATGTCCTAACCGCTAGACGATGAGGGCAAATCTGTCCGTCCACATATCGTAAGAAGTCAGTACTTCAATTATACTATGCATTTTTTTACTGTCAATATAATACATACCTAACACTTCGTTAAATACATGCTTCAATACGCTGAAATCGCCGTTTTTTTCAATTGTTAGAATTTTGTGCCATTTTGTCATGAAAATGCCTTTTAGAGCGTTTATACGCCATTTTATGACGTTTTAGAATTTTTTGATTTGATAATTTATTCATGAACCATCCTATGGTAAATTATAAGAAAAGGAATCTAACGAAAAAAGATCGGTTGAAGCATTTCTTCAATTTAGGTAGTTATTTAATTAGCCTGCTAGAAGAGTAAAATCTCTTTTTCCTTCATTCTAACTTCAATAAAGCATAGCTCATTGCTTCGTTTGATGTTCAGATCAAATATACTGCACACTAAGCTATAAAGAAAATAAGAAAATTCTCTTTTCTATTTCATTCAAAAAGATTCGGTGTTTCCGTTCATACATATTATGAAATTCTTCATCACCTATTTCAATAGAATCTATTGAACCTATATCAATGTGGGTAACCCTATTTTGGTGTAAAAAAATAGATTGTTTCTGAATGAATTCCTATGCCTTATAGGCATATATTATTCACATAGAATAGATATTCTAGAAGTAATATTTCTTACTATGTAAATCTGTTAGAAATGATTTATGCGAACCCCTTCTAATGAAAAAGGAAAATGACTAATTGATTAATCAAATTTCTATGCCCTTTTAACTCAGGGGTAGAGTAACGCCATGGTAAGACGTAAGTCATCAGTTCAAATCTGATAAAGGGCTCTCTCTACTATTCATTTCGTAAGATGACATCCATGAACTGATCAGCAGTAAACATTCAATGAGGTTGTTTTTTAGCACCAAAAAACAAAAAAGAATTTTTTCACAGGTTCCCTTAGGACTAATGAGAATTAGTCGGAAATTTGAAGAATCCGACAAAGTGACATCGGCCACAGGGTAAACCATTATTTTTCGATCTTCCCAACCGATTCTATTCTAGAGAGAGGTCAACGATAGACATCGACAATAACCCCACCCAGTTCTCACTCTCCAAAATGATGCTATGATAGCCTTTTTCCCTGCGTTTTTGAATAATAGATAAGGAGTTTGTAAAACCGAAAGTCATCGGTTCAAATCCAAGGAAGGCCCTTTCTTTTCCACTAAACTCAAGTTTTATACCTTGTTCTTCAAGCGAACTCTGTCAAAAAAAAAGAAAAAATGAGCATAAAAATGAGAATATAATGAATTTGAATTTTTTTTCGTTATATTATGAGAATGGGATATTCATTCTCATAATGACTAATTGGAATAATTGAATCTTCTTAGGAGTAGTTTGGCCATAGTGACATAGTCTTATTAATGTTTCATTATTCCAATTTTTTGTTCTGGGAGGCATGGCATAACGGATATATTCTAGAATATTTGCAAACCAAAAAAGTGTTCTTATTTCTACATCTCCATTTTTCTTCGAAAATTCACTATTTTCTTTCAAAACGAAAATAAAAAGTAAGTGGACCTAACTCATTGAATTATGACTATATCAACTATTCTGATATATAAATTCGATAATAGATAAGATTTTCTAAGGATAAGCGGATTCTTTTGATTTCCTTAGACCACGGCAAAGCAAGAATTTGCCAATATTTACGATTTTCTATTCTTGTTACTGGATATTGATTCTATAGAAAAAAATTGTTATTCCTTTCTGCTATATAGAAAATATTTCGAAAAGTTTACTTCGAAAATCGATTTTGAAATATCTTTCCTTGACGAATCAATATTGTTTGATTGTTTTGCCAATACAATAGGGAAGGAATGGAAGAAAAGGATTTATCTTTCAAAGATACCATTATTTCATATTCTATTTAATGGTATGAAAAAATAGGAAATTTTTGGTTTTTTTACTATATCTTGTTAAAAGATATATTCTGAGATATGAGTCATAGAAGATATGACTCATAGAGAGGATTTCAATATTGTTAATAAGCACTAATCCGGTCGAGCTCATGGATTTGCTTAGATTGTTTTGTGGCTTAATAGAAAAAAAAGAACTTGTATCTTCGAAACCCATTGTAAATAAAAGGGCCTTGAAGGAGAAATCGTCCATAGATGATTGAACTATCATATGCCTTAGAATTACCATGAAGTGTTCGAAAATGGTTGAAGTAATTGAACAGGAGGATCACTATGACTATAGCTCTTGGTAGATTTACCAAAGATCAAAATGATTTATTTGATATTATGGATGACTGGTTACGAAGAGACCGTTTCGTTTTTGTAGGATGGTCGGGCCTATTGCTCTTTCCTTGTGCTTATTTTGCTTTAGGGGGTTGGTTTACAGGTACAACTTTTGTAACTTCATGGTATACTCATGGATTGGCTAGTTCCTATTTGGAAGGTTGCAATTTTTTAACCGCTGCAGTTTCTACTCCTGCGAATAGTCTAGCACATTCTTTGTTGTTACTATGGGGTCCTGAAGCACAAGGAGATTTTACCCGCTGGTGTCAATTAGGAGGTCTGTGGACTTTTGTTGCTCTCCACGGTGCTTTTGCACTAATAGGTTTTATGTTGCGTCAATTCGAAATTGCTCGATCAGTTCAATTGCGACCTTACAATGCAATTGCATTCTCTGGTCCAATCGCTGTTTTTGTTTCCGTATTCCTAATTTATCCACTAGGTCAATCTGGTTGGTTCTTTGCACCTAGTTTTGGTGTAGCAGCTATATTTCGATTCATCCTCTTCTTCCAAGGATTTCATAATTGGACATTAAACCCTTTTCATATGATGGGAGTTGCTGGAGTATTAGGTGCAGCCCTGCTATGCGCTATTCACGGTGCTACTGTGGAAAATACTCTATTCGAAGATGGTGATGGTGCAAATACATTCCGTGCTTTTAACCCAACTCAAGCCGAAGAGACTTATTCGATGGTCACTGCTAACCGATTTTGGTCCCAAATCTTTGGGGTTGCTTTTTCCAATAAACGTTGGTTACATTTCTTTATGCTATTTGTACCAGTAACCGGTTTATGGATGAGTGCTATTGGAGTAGTGGGTCTCGCTCTGAACCTACGTGCCTATGACTTTGTTTCCCAAGAAATCCGTGCAGCGGAAGATCCTGAATTTGAGACTTTCTACACCAAAAATATTCTTTTAAACGAAGGTATTCGTGCTTGGATGGCGGCTCAGGATCAGCCTCATGAAAACCTTATATTCCCTGAGGAGGTTTTACCACGTGGAAACGCTCTTTAATGGAACTTTAGCTTTAGCTGGCCGTGACCAAGAAAGCACTGGTTTTGCTTGGTGGGCCGGGAATGCTAGACTTATCAATTTGTCCGGTAAACTACTTGGAGCTCATGTAGCTCATGCTGGATTAATCGTATTCTGGGCCGGAGCAATGAATTTATTTGAAGTGGCTCATTTCGTACCAGAGAAACCTATGTATGAACAAGGATTAATTTTACTTCCACACCTAGCTACTTTAGGTTGGGGAGTAGGTCCTGGAGGAGAAGTTATAGACACCTTTCCATACTTTGTATCTGGAGTACTTCACTTAATTTCCTCTGCAGTCTTAGGTTTTGGCGGTATTTATCATGCTCTTCTTGGACCGGAAACTCTTGAAGAATCTTTTCCATTCTTCGGTTATGTATGGAAAGATAGAAATAAAATGACTACAATTTTGGGCATTCACCTAATTTTGTTAGGTCTAGGTGCTTTTCTTCTGGTATTTAAAGCTGTTTATTTTGGAGGCGTATATGATACCTGGGCTCCAGGTGGGGGAGATGTAAGAAAAATTACTAACTTAACTCTTAGCCCCAGCGTCATATTTGGTTATTTACTAAAATCTCCTTTTGGAGGAGAAGGATGGATTGTTAGTGTGGACGATTTAGAAGATATAATTGGCGGACATGTATGGTTAGGTTCCATTTGTATACTTGGTGGAATTTGGCATATCTTAACCAAACCCTTTGCATGGGCTCGTCGTGCATTTGTATGGTCCGGAGAGGCTTATTTGTCTTATAGTTTAGGTGCTTTATCTGTCTTTGGTTTCATTGCTTGTTGTTTTGTCTGGTTCAATAATACCGCTTATCCTAGTGAGTTTTATGGACCCACTGGGCCAGAAGCTTCTCAAGCTCAAGCATTTACTTTTCTAGTTAGAGACCAACGTCTTGGAGCTAATGTGGGGTCTGCACAAGGACCTACTGGTTTAGGTAAATACCTAATGCGTTCCCCGACTGGAGAGGTTATTTTTGGAGGAGAAACCATGCGTTTTTGGGATCTTCGTGCTCCTTGGTTAGAACCTCTAAGGGGTCCAAATGGTTTGGACTTGAGCAGGCTGAAAAAAGACATACAACCCTGGCAAGAACGACGTTCGGCAGAATATATGACTCACGCTCCTTTAGGTTCTTTAAATTCAGTAGGTGGTGTAGCTACAGAGATTAAT
>JAMQYH010000373.1:17500-33954 GCA_027562975.1 Rhynchospora breviuscula
TATTTATGGAGAATTGATTCGAATAAGAAGTTCAATGAGAAAAGAACTTCTTTTTTAGTAATCAAATTATTCATTATAGAGTTTTTTCGATTTTTTCAAATGAAAAAATGATGAGAAATCAAACGAGAATAAAGATAGAGTCCATTCTACATGTCAATATCGACAAGAATGAAATTTATAGTAAGAGGAAAATCCGTCGATTTTTTGAATCATGAGGGTTCAAGTCCCTCTATCCCCAATAAAAAGCCCATTTGGTTTCCTAAATATTTCTTCTTTTTTTTTTCTCAAAAATGGAAAAAAAAGTAACTATACTTTCCCGCCCTTTCTGAATTGATTCAACTTTTTCATTTCGAAAGTAGATCTGAAAAAAAAAGATATCATTTTTTTGCATAATAATAATAAAATATTATTAAGGAATCTCTATAACAAAATCATTACCAATCATATCATTATCTTACCATTGACTATTCCATTTTTGAGAATAAATTGTTATTTGAGTTCAATTAGTTAATTGACGTAGGTACAAGGGCATAGATACGAGTATTCTACTCGAGTGATCCACAAGAAATGGTCGGGATAGCTCAGTTGGTAGAGCAGAGGACTGAAAATCCTCGTGTCACCAGTTCAAATCTGGTTCCTGGCAAGACGAAAAAATATTTGGTAAGACATCAAAAAAATTTCTCTATATAGATTGGTATATAAATTGAATAATTGCAAAATAGAATCCAATGTGTATTCATGGATTTTTTTACAGAAATCCAAACATCTTTTTTGAAAGATAGAAATCCGAAAAATTTCTATGCTTATGGAAAAGCATAGAATGAATCAGGCTATGCTCTTTTTTGATTATTGAAATTCAAAAAAAGACTTTTGAAATAAAGAGTTAGAGGATAAGAATAGATAGACAGAATGCATTTGAAACAGAATCAAAATTGGATGCCTTTTTATTTCTGAATTTCGTATTGATTTTTTTTCTATTTATTATGTTTCTTTTTTGCTTCCCTTACTTTCTAGGGTGCAATTCAAAATTTGAAACTGATAGAAAATACATGAATATTCTACTTCTCCTCCAAATAAAAGAATCTAAAAACTTTGAATCCATGATCCGAATATACAGCAGTTATTCTGTTTGTTTCATCTAAACAACGTCAAAATCTTCATTGACTCGAATAATGAAATTTGAAGTCGTGTCATATAAGTGACATTTGTTTCCTATCATTCAATGGGCATCTTGTATTTCATAGAAATTGGGAGTAATATAGTCTTTACGCAAGGGCCAGCCTATCCAACTTTCAGGCATTAAGATACGTTTAAGGCGTGGATGATTATCATAAGAGATTCCCAACATATCATAAGATTCGCGTTCTTGAAAATCAGCACTTCTCCAAATCCAAAAAACAGACGGAATTCGAGGATTATTCCTCGGTACAAATACTTTGATACATACCTCTTCTGGGTTATATGTACCGTATTGTATTCTTGTAAGATGATATACGCTACCTAAAAATCCGCCTGGTGCTACATCATAAACACACTGAGAGCGTAAATAATTGTAACCAATACATATAAAATGACAGCAATGGAGTCCCAATCCTCAGCCTTTATTTGTAAGGTTTCTATTCCTCGAGAATCAAAGCCTAAAGATCTATGAACCAGCTCATGCTTGACCAGCCAATCAGAGAAAAAATTTTGCAAATGATCATTCTCCATTCTATTGATCTCTCTCCCATTTGTATAAGTATTTCAAAATAAAATTGGTGAGGAAAGGTTGACTTGCTCTTTCTTATTCTGCAAAAAAGAACCCTACCTAATTAAGTAATTCGTAGGAAGATACTGAATCTTTAGATCTCAAAAACGTTTTAGAGGATATCTTTGAAGTAGCTTGTGATTGATAAATCAATCTTTGATCATAATTTCCAGTATGAATACTGCGTTGAACATGAAATTTATGATTCGTAGTAAAACATCGATTTTCTTCTTGAGATTTTGTTCTGTCTTCAATAATTTCTCGGGATATCTTTTTACGAAGTTTTGTTATAGCATCTATAACTGCCTCCGGTTTAGGCGGACATCCCGGTAAATAAACATCCACCGGAATTAGCTTGTCGACTCCCCGAACCGTACTATAAGAATCAGTACTGAACATTCCCCCAGTAATAGTACAAGCTCCCATAGCAATGACATATTTTGGTTCAGGCATTTGTTCATGTAATCGTACTAAAGAAGGAGCCATTTTCATTGTTACAGTACCAGCTGTTAGAATTAGGTCCGCTTGCCTAGGACTTGATCTTGGTACCAATCCATAACGATCAAAATCAAATCGTGAACCTATTAATGAAGCAAATTCAATGAAACAACAACTAGTACCATATAAAAGAGGCCATAAACTGGAGAGTCTTGACCAATTTGAAAGATCATTTGATGTAGTTGAAATAACAGAATTGGTGGTTTTTTGGTCAAGTAGCGGAAACTCAATCAAATTCATAACTGTCTTAATGGGATTCTCTCTTTGCTTTTTTTTTCTTTTTTCTGAATATTTAGTTAAGACCATTCTAATGCTCCTTTTCGCCATGCATAAACTGAACCACCAATTAGGATAAGCACGAAAATAAAAGCTTCGATAAATACAGATACACCTAATACATCGAAGCTCATTGCCCATGGATAAAGAAAGACTGTTTCAACATCAAAAACAACAAAAACAAGAGCAAACATGTAATAACGAATTCGGAATTGTAACCAAGCATCCCCCATAGGTTCTATACCTGATTCATAACTCGAAAGCTTCTCCGGTCCTTCACGAACCGGGGTTAAAACTCCTGAAATCAAAAATGCTAAAATCGGAACAAGGCTTGATATTATCAGAAACGCCCAGAAAATATCATATTCATGAAGCAGAAACATAAATGGGCTCCTTCGTATAAAATGGAGATATGCTGAATTATTTGATTCGAACTGCGATTGTTAATTCATCCAGAACTTCTTTTCCTAAGTGAGACAAGAATCGATTTTTCTCAAACAAACGAATTGACTTTGTGACATGTCTTGTTTAAAGATTCTATTTCATTCAAGGAATACTAGTTTCTTTTTAGCTTCCATTCTAGTTAGATATAGTGTAAACATAAGATCTTCTTAGACAGAAGAAGATCTCTCCCATCATTTGGTTTTGCCTTCTCTTTTTTTGATAAGAGAACAATAGTTCTATCTCTTATTCCAGAAGATCCAATAAATAAAAAAGAATACGATGAAATACATCATAGATAATTAATATTTTCGAAATTAATATTAGATATTCAATTTAATGAAATATTTCATTTATGAAATGAATATATTTCATATTCCTATAAATACATGAAATAAGAAAATTAACCAGAATCTTTTTCTTGCATAGAAAAAGAAATATCTATGGATTTCTAGCATATTCTATTTGAAGTATTTTTGAATAGAAGCATCCTTTCTTCTATTCTATTTCTATGAATGAATAGAAATAACCATATATCACCATATATCAATTCTATGACTATAATAATTCTATTATTATTATACATAGAATTTCGAATACGGATTCAAAGATGATATTTTCTCTTTCTTGTACTAGATTTTAAACTGAATTAATTAGTTGCATTAAAATGATTCAACGTTTTGATTTTCCTGTGCCCCATATGTTTCCATCAATGGGCATCTTGTAATGCTTTCGTTTTTATAGAAAATGATGGATTAACCAACCTATAAAAAACAAGTACTTAAGTCAATGAAAAAATAAACGCTCAAAAAAAGTCTTCAAAAATGAAATGAATTAGGGCTATACGGACTCGAACCGTAGACCTTCTCGGTAAAACAGATCAAACTGAATTTATTATCGAAATGATTCGAACTGTTTCAAAGACCCAACATGCATTTTGTTGCATTGGGCTCTTTCATTAACTGAAAAAAAAATCAGTTAATTCACCATATTTTTTCTTTCCAGGAAAAATGAAGATAAAGACATGGTTCCATGTGCTCAGATTCATTATTAGTATCCTGCATCTAGGAGCAATACCAAAGTTCTTCAAAGAAGGGTTACCTTGACTTAGGTCTGCCTTCGGCCTAGGTTCATCTAGATGATGATAGAATCTCTATCGTTCCGCTGTAAGAGTCGAATATGAGACTTTATACACCTTAAAGTCTCATAGGACGAAAAGAGGTTTCTTGAGGCACTTATACATACTCATTATGCCTAGCATTGAATAGATTGGGTATTGACCTTATCAACTAGCAAATCAAGGACGGGTTTTACTGGATTTTGGATCGAGAATCACATCCAAATCGTGCTGAACCCATTATGTGTCAGGCTATTGTTCTCCCCTTTTTCCAATCTATGGAGTAAGACATTGATTTTGGAATCAGACTGATTCATGTTCATTGCATAATCAGCTTCTTTGAAAAACATTGGCGCACGTGTAAACGAGGCGCTCTACCAACTGAGCTATAGCCCTTGTTCGAAACATCTTAACATAAAAAAGATTTCTTGTCAAGATAGAGATTTCCTAATCTCTATCAAGATAGATATTTTCCAATCCATAGGAAAGGTCTCTGACCTATTTATTATGAATAAATTGGTCCTGGAATAGATTGGTATTGCTTAGAAAGCATATTCTGTCTATAATTTGATAAGTGGTCCATTTTGCTTTTTGGTTTGAAATTACCTACTTAACTCAGTGGTTAGAGTATTGCTTTCATACGGCGGGAGTCATTGGTTCAAATCCAATAGTAGGTAGAACTTATTAGATATCGTTGCATTGACCCTGGTATCTAATAAGTTTTTCTACTTAACCGTCTTTTTTCCTTGTTTGTATCTCATTCAAACTGAATGTCTTCAATTAGAAGAAGACAGTATCAAAAAAACTTTGAAAAAACTTATTTGGATTTGATGTATTGATTACAAAATCAAATGTTTAAGAGATAACATTCACAGCCTCTACTCGTAGCCTAGCTCGTCTAAGAGCTAGATTTGCTTCAATCACTTGTCTCTTACCCTTAGCCTTCCTGAGGTTAGCTTCAGCTTTTTCAAGAGCTTGTTGAGCTTCTTGCGGATTAATGTCAGTACTGATCTCCGCATCATTTCCTAAAATGGTGATTTCATTATTTCCAATTCTGGCAAAACCGCCCATTAGAGCCACCCTTAACCATTGGTCGTTGAGTCGTATTCTCAAAAGACCTATATCGACTGCTGTGGCAATAGGAGCGTGATTTGGTAATACACCAATTTGACCACTATTTGTAGATAAAATGATTTCTTTTACTTCTGAATCCAAAATAATTCGATTAGGAGTCAGTACACAAAGTTTTAAGGTCATTTCTTCGAATTGCTCTCTACTTCACTTCTAAATTTATAGCTTTCGCGGTAGCTTCATCAATGTTACCCACCAAATAAAAAGCTTGCTCGGGCAAAGCGTCTAATTCTCCGGAAAGGATCAGTTGAAACCCTCTAATAGTTTCTGCAAGACTAACATATTTTCCTGGAGAACCAGTAAAGACTTCTGCCACAAAGAAGGGTTGTGATAAGAAACGCTCAATTTTTCGTGCTCTTGCTACAGTTAAACGATCCTCCTCAGATAATTCATCCAATCCAAGAATCGCTATAATGTCCTGAAGTTCTTTGTAACGTTGTGAAGTTTGCTTAACTCTTTGCGCAGTTTCATAATGTTCATTGCCAACAATGTTTGGTTGTAACATCGTTGACGTTGAATCTAAGGGACTCACTGCTGGATAAATACCTTTGGCAGCTAATGGTCTTGATAGTACAGTAGTAGCATCTAAATGTGCAAATGTTGTAGCAGGAGCAGGGTCGGTCAAATCATCCGCAGGTACGTAAACTGCTTGGATTGAAGTTATAGCTCCCTTTTTCGTAGAAGTAATTCTTTCTTGCAAAGTACCCATTTCTGTACTAAGAGTCGGTTGATAACCAACTGCGGAAGGCATTCTACCTAACAAAGCAGATACCTCTGATCCTGCTTGGACGAAACGAAAGATATTGTCGATGAATAAAAGCACATCTTGTTTATTCACATCTCGGAAATATTCCGCCATAGTTAGGGCAGTTAAACCAACTCTCATACGAGCTCCCGGGGGTTCATTCATTTGACCATAGACTAGAGCAACTTTTGATTCGGAAAGATTTTTCTCATTAATCACCCCGGATTCTTTCATTTCCATATAGAGATCATTTCCTTCACGAGTACGTTCCCCTACTCCACCAAATACGGATACGCCTCCATGAGCTTTAGCAATGTTGTTGATCAATTCCATGATCAGTACTGTTTTACCTACTCCAGCTCCGCCGAATAATCCGATTTTTCCTCCACGGCGATAAGGAGCTAAAAGATCTACTACTTTAATACCTGTTTCAAAAATTGATAATTTTGTATCTAATTCTACAAAAGCAGGTGCAGATCTATGAATAGGAGATGTTGTATTAATATCTAAAGGGCCTAAATTATCAACAGGCTCACCAAGAACGTTGAAAATTCGTCCGAGGGTCGATCCACCAACTGGAACACTTAAAGCAGCCCCTGTATCAATCACTTCCATTCCTCTCGTTAAACCGTCTGTAGCACTCATAGCTACAGCTCGAACTCGATTATTTCCTAATAACTGTTGTACCTCACAAACATTAATCCCCTGACCAATTGTATCTCGACCCTTAACTACCAAAGCGTTATAAATATTAGGCATTTTTCCCGGGGGAAAAACAATATCGAGTACTGGGCCAATAATTTGAGCAATATGCCCTATATTTTGTGTGGAAATCGGAGGATTAGAAGTAGCAGGATTCATCATCCTAAAAAAAAAATGAAATTTTTTTTATTTCTTTTTGCTAAAGAAAAGAAATGTTTGCTAGCAAGCTGATCAATTAATTATTAAATTAATTATTAAATTAATTGATTTGGAAATCCCGTTTTAGTTAGTTAGTACCACCTGACACTTATGTCATAATAGATCCGAACATAAGGATCGGATCTATTATGACATAAGTGTCAGGTGCCCAATGTGCTGTTTTTACTCGTCGGAGGATGATTCTTCCTCTTCGTTTTCGTCCTCGTCTTCGGAGGACGATTCTTCCCAAATGTCTTCGTCTTCGGAGGATGATCCTAGCGAACCCCGCCGCAGGGAGTTTTTCAGAAACATGCATACCATGGCATCTGGGTGGACGTCGCAAAAAAACGTGGAGATCGGTTTATCTGTCAAAGCGTTTTTGGTTAATTCGAAGATTCCAACCCCCCTGAAGAAAATACTAGATCGAATACACTGATCAAATGCTTTGACCAATTCTTCGGAAGTTAGCGTTCCGGTTTCGAATTTCTCGAAATAAGAGCAAAGTGAATCGATAATGAATTCGAAAGAACGAATTTCATTATAAAACGCTCTTTGGATAGGAGGAAGAGCATCAATGTCGATCTCTGGGGTTTCTTTCTTTCCCAGTTTCTTCTCGCCATCTTCTGGTTTCTTCTCGACACCTTCCGGTTTTTTATCTTTCTCTTCCGGTTTCTTCTCTTCAGGAACAAAGTCGTTAATTTTTTTATGAATTGGCCCATCGGCAAAATAAACAAAAACCTGTGATTTCGCACGTTTTCGGATCTCCTCTGACAAAACTCGATAGAATATGTCAACCAAATCATTCGCGATGATTTTGCCCATCGCATACGATTCGATGTATGTAGATAGTTCCAATACAGATACTTTTATCTTTAAGTATCTCTTATATGCGTGAATAAGTTGTTTTTCTAATAATGTCATGTTTTCTCCTTTATTGTTTTTTTTACAAAAAAATAAAATATAAATATATTTAAAATATAAAGTTAATAAACTTATTAATTTGCCGATTCAAGCAGACCTAAGCGAATCGGACGATTTCGATTTATTGATTCTCTATATGAGTATAATCGTTTATATACTCAACGGCAAGGCTTTCGAGAAATATTGATTTTTCTTGTTTTTTGAATTTCAAAAATTGAAAAGTTCTCAATTCAGTCTTTCATTTTTTCAAATGAAATTCCAAAATGGATTGAATCCAATTTTGCATTCTATTACTACTGCATATAGCAAATGGTCGAAGGAGTTCCATAATCTCCAGTAAGACCCATACAGCTAATCTCGATACTAAGAATCGTTTGAATGCAGTAACCATTTTTTGGTGATCGGTGGGTCCTTCTTCCTTTTTTGGAAGAAGAATAATCCTATTTTGCATTCTATTACTGCAAAATAGAGAAAATGGTCGAAGGTGTTCAAGAATCTCCAGTAAAATCCATACAGCCACCCTAGACATTAAGAATTGTTTGAATACAGTAACCATTTTTTGGTAATCCATACGGTTCCTCCTTTTTTATTTGGATTTTAAAATTTTTATTTGGATTTTTAAATATAAATAAAATGAAAGTTAATAAACTTATTAACTTTGCCAATTCAAGCAGACCTCAACGGATCGAACGATTTCGATTTATTGATTCTCTATATGAGTATAATCGTTTTTATCCTCAACGTCAAAGTTTTCGAGAAATATCGATTTCTCTTGTTTTTTGAATTTTTAAATATAAATAAAATAAAAGTTAATAAACTTATTAATTTGCCGATTCAAGCAGACCTAAGCGAATCGGACGATTTCGATTTATTGATTCTCTATATGAGTATAATCGTTTATATCCTCAACGTCAAGGCTTTCGAGAAATATTGATTTTTCTTGTTTTTTGAATTTTTAAATATAAATAAAATAAAAGTTAATAAACTTATTAATTTGCCGATTCAAGCAGACCTAAGCGAATCGGACGATTTCGATTTATTGATTCTCTATATGAGTATAATCGTTTATATCCTCAACGGCAAGGCTTTCGAGAAATATTGATTTTTCTTGTTTTTTGAATTTCAAAAATTGAAAAGTTCTCAATTCAGTCTTTCATTTTTTCAAATGAAACTCCAAAATGGATTGAATCCAATCTGAGATTGGATCTTTATCTATTCTTCTTTTCTTTATTCTCTGAATTCTTCGATTCAGACCGATCTTTTCGAATCTCGTTAATTTAACATAATTGACTCGAATGGTTTTGGTTGATTAAGCTTTCAAATTCAAGATACTATAAAGATATCATACTAAATAAACTGTTTAGTATTTTTTTCTTTAAAAAAAGGTTTCACTGAAATATATAAAGAACTTGCATCCTGATAATATTGAATTGGATCTTTTATCTTTATTATGAATAAAGGATATCTGATCTATCAAATCGATTCATCATTGATGAATTCAATAGTATAACTAGAATGAACAGTGCAGTAGCAATAAATGCTAGAATATTGACTTCCATAATCTCATTTTTCCCTTTTTTTTGTTTTTGGAGAAAGCGAGAAATTTTCAATTCTAGAGAATCTATAGAAAAAAAACCCGTTTTCGGTGTCGAACCGATGACTATCGCATTCCAAATGCGATGCTCTAACGCAGGAACCAAACGGGCTCGCATAAGAGAACAACTATCGATAGAAATTCCCATGAAAAATATTTCATTCGAAACGTTGATATGGAACATCTAAGATCTTATTTAGGTGAGAATCTTTCACATAGATGACTGTCCTTTAAAAAGGTCTATGAAAATCAGAGATTCAGATAGACCTCTCTAATTCTATTTTTCATCAACTCAAAACGACTGACTTCCTCAAAAAAACTTTTCTACTTCTATTCCGAGGTCCTTAATACTCCTTTTTTACCATGAGATTCAAAGGATGATAAAAAAAAAAAAGAAAAACGAAAAAACTGCAATACAAGCTTTTAGTGTTCCGAATCTGTTTTACGATTTATCTTATCTTAAGACTTTTTTCCCTTTTTTGAAAAAAGGTGGATCAAATCTACTAGTTACAGAAGATTTGGGAATGAGTTGGATATCTTAAGTATTGGGATCCGTTTATTTTGAGTTTGTCTAAGGATCTAGATCTAAGAAAAAGAACTATCCTACTCCTACCTAATAAGACCTATCTACCATCATAGCAAATGGAGTAACTTCTTTTCAGAAGTATTTGATCAGTTTATGTAGTAAAAATCCATCTTATGATGCAAATTCAGAAAATAATTGACCGATAAAGTGATATCCGTTGCAGGGTAAACCATCGTCTCTCAGGTTTATCCAGCCGATTCTACTCGATAGAAAGGCCAACGATAGATAGACTTAGACAATAACCTGAGCTCTCACTCTTCGAAATCATACTAGCCCTTTCCCTATATTATATTTTCGAATGATATAAAAAGATTTGCGAAACCAAAAGTTATCGGTTCAAATCCAAGGAAGGCCCTTTTCCACTAAACTCAAATCTTATGCTTTGTTTTGAAAAACAAAACAGCTAGTCATAATATGCAAATACATAGTATTTTAACACATATAGATAATAATGGAGAGAATATAAGATAGAATCCAAAATTTGATTGATCATTTTCTAGAATAGAATTAAGATATTCTATGAAAGGAGAAATCCTTGTATTCTCATTCTCAAATGAGAGTGGAGAGAAGGATTTTTGATTTTGGAAAAACCTGAAGAAAAAGAAGGATTTTGAAACCTGTTTTTCTCATTTTTCCCTTATCTTAAAAAAATAATTCACAAAATTATCTAATCTACAAGAACGAAATCTTTTTATGCTTAATTTCTTTAGTTTAATCTGTATCTGTCTTAATTCTGTCCTTTATCCGAGTAGTTCTTTCTTCGCCAAATTGCCTGAAGCTTATGCGATTTTCAATCCAATTGTCGATGTTATGCCTGTTATACCTGTACTCTTTTTTCTCTTAGCTTTTGTTTGGCAAGCTGCTGTAAGTTTTCGATGATTTAGTAAATACTTTACTAAATCAATTTGAAAAAATGGATAATAAAAGCCGCCCTATATTTGATATTAAGTAAGGTTACTTCAAAAGAGTTCTTCTTTCCAAAATCGAAATTAATATGCAATTCATCATTGCAGCAAAAAAAATGAATCAGCTTTTTTATTTTGATCTGTCTGTTCTGATTTTCCAATGAGTGCAAATCTTTCGGTTTCTAAAATAGCAAATTCTTAATAAATACGAGAAAAAATTCTTAAAAAAGAAAAAATCTTTCTTTTTTTGACATTAAGAAAACAAGGGTTTTTATATCGTAAGGAAAGGTAATTTATTCCCTAAAAAACAAAAAAAAGATCTTGGAGATTTTAGAATGCTTACTCTCAAACTTTTTGTTTACACAGTAGTTATATTCTTTGTTTCCCTTTTTATCTTCGGATTTTTATCTAATGATCCAGGGCGTAATCCTGGGCGTGAGGAATAAAACCAAAAGATTCTTAGTTTTTCTTCACTTTTTTGAATGAATACTTCAAAAAATTTCTTATGATACAATCAAAGGGATTTTGATTCTTCTGAATTCAAAAATACTAAATCATAAGAGAGAGCGGAAAGAGAGGGATTCGAACCCTCGGTACAAATAACTTGTACAACGGATTAGCAATCCGCCGCTTTAGTCCACTCAGCCATCTCCCCAAATTCAGAAAAAATCAATGATTTGATCTGTGTTGGGATATGATATATGAAATAAAGATTGAGAAAAATTCTTGTTTTTCTATTGTATTTGATTACAAAGAAAAAGGACAACTGTATTAGATTAGGAAATCTACTTTAATTAGGATTATATTATTGAATATAATATATTCCAATTCATATATACTAATCAAAAAAGGATTTTGAATTCCTTTTTTTGTTTTACTTCATTTTCTTTTTTACGGAACCCCAGCCTGGTCTGTTTCAATACTGACCAGGCCGTTTTTTTTTTCTTCTCTATCCCTAATTCAAGGAATCCCTGATGGGTCATTAGGACCAAACTCTTTTTGGATATCAAAAAGAAATCAAATAGATTTTTTTTGAAAAAAAATGTTTCTTATTGAAACAGCAACAACAATAGAAATTCTCATTTTCATATTTCTGTTCCATCCTTCATACCTAGAAGGATGATTATTACTAAATAGAATTCATTTTTGCATTCTATATCCCATCCCTTTTTTTCTTTTTTCAATTCAAAAATAACTCTTTATTTAGTTAGTCAGGAATCAAAACATATGAGAACCTTTCATATATGAAACGCAGTTTCTTTCTTATATGAGATATAGTGAGTTCGAAATAGAAGAAAATTTTTGATCGAATTGATATAGAACTTTAATAGAATTCGAATTCCTTTTTTTATTCCAGAAATCTCCTTACTTTATTTAAGAGAGTTTATTCCAATGGACAGGAATTTCTATATTATAAGATCAGATCTATTTGAGAAATTAAGATCTATCTGAGAAAATATGTGGGATTTGTAGTTAAGTTGAAAAAACGTGAAAAAAATCATAAACATAGAAAAAATCTATCATTTTGATAGTTGACCTTTAATAAATGATTCATCCATATGGAATCAAAACCTTTGTTTATTTAGTAATGACTTCTTAACAAACAAATAATGGAACTAGCAAACAATCTAACTAGATACTTTTATGTTATTTCAACATATATGTTGAATTGAATCTTTTTTTTTTTTTCAAAAAAGTGCAACTTGATTTATTTGATTGATTTGCTACGTGGAGACGAAATACATAGCAAAGTCGTAATTCTTACGATTTGGATGCTATCTTTATCCTATTTCATTTTTATTCGACAAATGTCGTATTTATGCACTATAATGAATATATAGCGGGTATAGTTTAGTGGTAAAAGTGTGATTCGTTCTATTGAAAACCTTAAAAGTTAAGGGATCCTTCAGTTTTTTTATGGGATCCAAAAAGTTTTTTTCTATTTATAAAATAAGGTATTGTCCTTTTCCTCTCAATAGGATATTGTGTTTGAGGAAACATATACATTATCAGGATTCTTATTCAAAAGCTATTGAAATTGCATAATCAAAATATTTTGGATATAAGTCGTGAAGCATAATTTGGAATTGGATTTCACTGTATCCACCTTTTACTTTGTATAAGGAAAGGATCTATGGAGAAAGATGCAAAAGTTGATTTCCAATCGTAACTAGATCTTCAATTTCTTGATTAGAAAAAAGAATTTTTTGAAGCAAAATAGCTCAAAAATGATGGTTCTAATTTGCTAGAACTAGAAACATATTATAGCTCGGTGGAAACTCTGATCTTTTCCTGAAGATCATACAAATCAAAATAGAGAACGAAGTAACTAGACTAGAGAGATTTTATATAATAATCTCTCTTCTTCAGAGGGATCATCTAAAAAGCTGATAATTTGAGATGTCAGACAGAAAAGCTGACATAGATGTTATGGATCTGCTGTATTCGAGAATACATTAACCAATCTTCCATAAAGGAGCCGAATGAAACAAAAATCTCATGTTCGGTTTTGAATTAGAGACGTTCAAGATGATCAATCAACGTCGACTATAACCCCTAGCCTTCCAAGCTAACGATGCGGGTTCGATTCCCGCTACCCGCTCATATATCTCTTATATATGGATCATAAGCTTTTATACGCATCTTTTCTTTTCCAATTTTCACAAATTGGAAAAGGTTTTATAGAGAATTCTTTTTTATTGAAACAAGAAAAAAATAGGTATGAAAAGCGTCCATTGTCTAATGGATAGGACAGAGGTCTTCTAAACCTTTGGTATAGGTTCAAATCCTATTGGACGCAATTTTTTTTCATCTATTTTTCTTAAGACTATCCAAATAAAGAAATCTTTTTTGAACAATTCAAACTAAAAGGATTTCTCAGTTCTTAGTCTTATACTAAGAACTCCAAATGATCCCTTTATGTTTGTTCCTGAACCACAAAGACTTTCATTTCTTCCTGAATAGCTTCCTTCAAAAGGGCTTCTGCCTCCTCGGTAAATATCTTCGTAGAAGATACAATTTCTTGAAATTCCGGTTTCTTATTTTTTAAGCGGATACGCAGGTTTTGAAGAAAAAGCCTTACCTGTCCAATCTCTAAGGCATCAAGATATCCATTGGTTCCTGTATAAATAGTGGCTATCTGATCTTCCACTGTTAAAGGCTCTGATTGGGATTGTTTAAGTAATTCGCGTAATCGTCGACCTCTTGCCAATTGATTCTGAGTAGTTTTATCAAGGGCAGAAGCGAATTGTGAAAAAGCCTCTAACTCTGTGAATTGGGCTAGGTCCAATTTTAATTGGCCAGCTACCTGTTTCATAGCTTTAATTTGAGCTGCAGATCCTACTCTGGAAACAGAAAGACCCACATTAATAGCAGGTCGGATTCCAGCATTGAATAGATCAGCAGATAAAAATATTTGTCCATCTGTAATAGAAATTACATTAGTAGGAATATAGGCTGAAACATCTCCAGATTGAGTCTCAACTATTGGTAAAGCAGTCATACTTCCTTCACCTAAACGAGAACTTAATTTAGCAGCTCGTTCCAAGAGGCGTGAGTGCAAGTAAAAAACATCTCCTGGATAAGCTTCACGACCGGGAGGCCTTCTTAATAGAAGAGACATTTGGCGATAAGCTTGTGCTTGTTTAGAGAGATCATCATAAATTATTAAAGTGTGACGTTCACGGTACATAAAATATTCAGCCAGAGCCGCACCTGTATAAGGAGCGAGGTATTGTAATGTAGCAGGTGAATCCGCCATTTCAGCTACGACAATAGTGTATTCCATGGCCCCTGTATCCTGGAAAGTAGTCACTACCTGAGCCACAGAAGATGCTTTTTGACCGATAGCTACGTAAATACATATTACATTTTGCCCTTTTTGATTAAGGATCGTATCTGTGGCTACTGCTGTTTTACCAGTCTGTCTGTCCCCAATAATTAATTCTCGCTGACCCCGTCCGATAGGGATCATTGCATCAATAGCAATAAGCCCGGTTTGAAGGGGCTCATATACAGAACGTCTCGAAATAATACCAGGCGCAGGGGATTCAATTAACCGGGATTCAGAAGCTGGAATTGGGCCTCTTCCATCAATAGGTTGAGCCAAAGCATTTATAACACGACCTAAATAAGCTTCACTAACAGGTATCTGAGCAATTCTTCCTGTTGCTTTTACAGAGCTTCTCTCTTTTATCTTCAAACCATCACCCATTAATACGACGCCAACATTTTTTGATTCCAAATTCAGAGCAATACCTACTGTACCCTCTTCAAATTCTACTAATTCACCTGCCATGACTTCATCAAGACCATAAATACGAGCAATACCATCACCTACTTGAAGTACAGTACCGGTATTCACAATCTTGACTTCTCTATTATATTGTTCAATACGTTCACGGATAATATTACTAATTTCGTCGGCTCGAAGAGTTCCCATTAGTCTTTCTTTATTCTTTTTCGAAAACAAAGAGACAAAAAGTAGTGCCTAAGTTTGAACCTAAAGTAAAAGTTTCAGGGCTAATCAGTTATGTTATTTCTGCCATTCTATAGCACCGAGAATGGCAATATTAGCACGAATCGTACGAGAGTGTAACTCACTATTTAAAGAACTTTTTAAAGTTCTTAGAGCTCTTTGTAAGGCTTGTTGCAGAATTCGTTGTCGAACTTGATTTATCGCTCTTTCTTGTTCAAAAGAAAGGGTTTCTTTTTTATTATTTTCAAATTGTTCCAAACGATCATAACCAATTTGAATGAAATTTTGTTTTTCTCGTTCCAGATCAGAATATTCATTCATTCGATACTCATTCGCTTCCTGTTCCACTTTCTGTAAACGAATTCGAGCCTTTTCGAGCTGCTCAATAGCTGCTTTACGTAATTCGGAAGAATTACGAAGAGTGCTCAAGATCCTCTGTTTTCGATTATCTAATAAATCATTTAATGAAAGTAGATTATCTTACCATGATAATTCAAAATTCTCATGATCTCTTCCCAAACCAAACATGAATCTTTCGATTCATTTGGCTCTCACGCTCAATTCTTAATTATTGATGAAGAATATTCCCATATTCTTTTTTGAATCGAATGAGCCTACCCTCTCTTTTCTGTTTATATTCAAACATATTAAAACTGATAAAAGATCAGAATATATATATATATTTAGTTTAGTTAATTAGTTAAGAGGACTCTTCTGACCATACAAAAATAGATAACTGTCAGCAAAGTTGTTTCTTTCTTTATTAATACTTGCTTCCTTTTTCTTTCTTTTTTTGAATTCAAAAACCTTTCATTAAAATGAAATAAATAGAAAGAAGCAAATTGAGAATTCGATTTTTTCTTTTTTATCCAATCCAAAAAATCTCTCTTTTTTTATAAAGTAGGTCGTCAATTCGGCATTGGATAAAAAAGAAGGTGTTGACCTATTTTCTTTCCAGTAAACGGTTCAAATCTTTTTATCGATATGAGTGTCCTATATCAAATAAATATCAACTATGCTATGCATTTTTCAACCATTTGGATACTCACGGAGGCGTGGCCCACGTAGTCGTAGAAAGAGTACCATTTTGCCTGGACTTCAAGCAGTTTAGCTTTA
>JAMQYH010000374.1:0-30263 GCA_027562975.1 Rhynchospora breviuscula
GATCCTTTCCGGAGAATTAGACGCTTTGCCCGAGCAAGCTTTTTATTTGGTGGGTAACATTGATGAAGCTACCGCGAAAGCTATAAATTTAGAAGTGAAGTAGAGAGCAATTCGAAGAAATGACCTTAAAACTTTGTGTACTGACTCCTAATCGAATTATTTTGGATTCAGAAGTAAAAGAAATCATTTTAATCTACAAATAGTGGTCAAATTGGTGTATTACCAAATCACGCTCCTATTGCCACAGCAGTCGATATAGGTCTTTTGAGAATACGACTCAACGACCAATGGTTAAGGGTGGCTCTAATGGGCGGTTTTGCCAGAATTGGAAATAATGAAATCACCATTTTAGGAAATGATGCGGAGATCAGTACTGACATTAATCCGCAAGAAGCTCAACAAGCTCTTGAAAAAGCTGAAGCTAACCTCAGGAAGGCTAAGGGTAAGAGACAAGTGATTGAAGCAAATCTAGCTCTTAGACGAGCTAGGCTACGAGTAGAGGCTGTGAATGTTATCTCTTAAACATTTGATTTTGTAATCAATACATCAAATCCAAATAAGTTTTTTCAAAGTTTTTTTGATACTGTCTTCTTCTAATTGAAGACATTCAGTTTGAATGAGATACAAACAAGGAAAAAAGACGGTTAAGTAGAAAAACTTATTAGATACAGGGTCAATGCCAACGATATCTAATAAGTTCTACCTACTATTGGATTTGAACCAATGACTCCCGCCGTATGAAAGCAATACTCTAACCACTGAGTTAAGTAGGTAATTTCAAACCAAAAAGCAAAATGGACCACTTATCAAATTATAGACAGAATATGCTTTCTAAGCAATACCAATCTATTCCAGGACCAATTTATTCATAATAAATAGGTCAGAGACCTTTCCTATGGATTGGAAAATATCTATCTTGATAGAGATTAGGAAATCTCTATCTTGACAAGAAATCTTTTTTATGTTAAGATGTTTCGAACAAGGGCTATAGCTCAGTTGGTAGAGCGCCTCGTTTACACGTGCGCCAATGTTTTTCAAAGAAGCTGATTATGCAATGAACATGATCAGTCTGATTCCAAAATCAATGTCTTACTCCATAGATTGGAAAAAGGGGAGAACAATAGCCTGACACATAATGGGTTCAGCACGATTTGGATGTGATTCTCGATCCAAAATCCAGTAAAACCCGTCCTTGATTTGCTAGTTGATAAGGTCAATACCCAATCTATTCAATGCTAGGCATAATGAGTATGTATAAGTGCCTCAAGAAACCTCTTTTCGTCCTATGAGACTTTAAGGTGTATAAAGTCTCATATTCGACTCTTACAGCGGAACGATAGAGATTCTATCATCATCTAGATGAACCTAGGCCGAAGGCAGACCTAAGTCAAGGTAACCCTTCTTTGAAGAACTTTGGTATTGCTCCTAGATGCAGGATACTAATAATGAATCTGAGCACATGGAACCATGTCTTTATCTTCATTTTTCCTGGAAAGAAAAAATATGGTGAATTAACTGATTTTTTTTTCAGTTAATGAAAGAGCCCAATGCAACAAAATGCATGTTGGGTCTTTGAAACAGTTCGAATCATTTCGATAATAAATTCAGTTTGATCTGTTTTACCGAGAAGGTCTACGGTTCGAGTCCGTATAGCCCTAATTCATTTCATTTTTGAAGACTTTTTTTGAGCGTTTATTTTTTCATTGACTTAAGTACTTGTTTTTTATAGGTTGGTTAAGGTTAATCCATCATTTTCTATAAAAACGAAAGCATTACAAGATGCCCATTGATGGAAACATATGGGGCACAGGAAAATCAAAACGTTGAATCATTTTAATGCAACTAATTATTCAGTTTAAAATCTAGTACAAGAAAGAGAAAATATCATCTTTGAATCCGTATTCGAAATTCTATGTATAATAATAATAGAATTATTATAGTCATAGAATTGATATATGGTGATATATGGTTATTTCTATTCATTCATAGAAATAGAATAGAAGAAAGGATGCTTCTATTCAAAAATACTTCAAATAGAATATGCTAGAAATCCATAGATATTTCTTTTTCTATGCAAGAAAAAGATTCTGGTTAATTTTCTTATTTCATGTATTTATAGGAATATGAAAATATATTCATTTCATAAATGAAATATTTCATTAAATTGAATATCTAATATTAATTTCGAAAATATTAATTATCTATGATGTATTTCATCGTATTCTTTTTTATTTATTGGATCTTCTGGAATAAGAGATAGAACTATTGTTCTCTTAATCAAAAAAAGAGAAGGCAAAACCAAATGATGGGAGAGATCTTCTTCTGTCTAAGAAGATCTTATGTTTACACTATATCTAACTAGAATGGAAGCTAAAAAGAAACTAGTATTCCTTGAATGAAATAGAATCTTTAAACAAGACATGTCACAAAGTCAATTCGTTTGTTTGAGAAAAATCGATTCTTGTCTCACTTAGGAAAAGAAGTTCTGGATGAATAACAATCGCAGTTCGAATCAAATAATTCAGCATATCTCCATTTTATACGAAGGAGCCCATTTATGTTTCTGCTTCATGAATATGATATTTTCTGGGCGTTTCTGATAATATCAAGCCTTGTTCCGATTTTAGCATTTTTGATTTCAGGAGTTTTAACCCCGGTTCGTGAAGGACCGGAGAAGCTTTCGAGTTATGAATCAGGTATAGAACCTATGGGGGATGCTTGGTTACAATTCGAATTCGTTATTACATGTTTGCTCTTGTTTTTGTTGTTTTTGATGTTGAAACAGTCTTTCTTTATCCATGGGCAATGAGCTTCGATGTATTAGGTGTATCTGTATTTATCGAAGCTTTTATTTTCGTGCTTATCCTAATTGGTGGTTCAGTTTATGCATGGCGAAAAGGAGCATTAGAATGGTCTTAACTAAATATTCAGAAAAAAGAAAAAAAAAGCAAAGAGAGAATCCCATTAAGACAGTTATGAATTTGATTGAGTTTCCGCTACTTGACCAAAAACCACCAATTCTGTTATTTCAACTACATCAAATGATCTTTCAAATTGGTCAAGACTCTCCAGTTTATGGCCTCTTTTATATGGTACTAGTTGTTGTTTCATTGAATTTGCTTCATTAATAGGTTCACGATTTGATTTTGATCGTTATGGATTGGTACCAAGATCAAGTCCTAGGCAAGCGGACCTAATTCTAACAGCTGGTACTGTAACAATGAAAATGGCTCCTTCTTTAGTACGATTACATGAACAAATGCCTGAACCAAAATATGTCATTGCTATGGGAGCTTGTACTATTACTGGGGGAATGTTCAGTACTGATTCTTATAGTACGGTTCGGGGAGTCGACAAGCTAATTCCGGTGGATGTTTATTTACCGGGATGTCCGCCTAAACCGGAGGCAGTTATAGATGCTATAACAAAACTTCGTAAAAAGATATCCCGAGAAATTATTGAAGACAGAACAAAATCTCAAGAAGAAATCGATGTTTTACTACGAATCATAAATTTCATGTTCAACGCAGTATTCATACTGGAAATTATGATCAAAGATTGATTTATCAATCACAAGCTACTTCAAAGATATCCTCTAAAACGTTTTTGAGATCTAAAGATTCAGTATCTTCCTACGAATTACTTAATTAGGTAGGGTTCTTTTTTGCAGAATAAGAAAGAGCAAGTCAACCTTTCCTCACCAATTTTATTTTGAAATACTTATACAAATGGGAGAGAGATCAATAGAATGGAGAATGATCATTTGCAAAATTTTTTCTCTGATTGGCTGGTCAAGCATGAGCTGGTTCATAGATCTTTAGGCTTTGATTCTCGAGAATAGAAACCTTACAAATAAAGGCTGAGGATTGGGACTCCATTGCTGTCATTTTATATGTATATGGTTACAATTATTTACGCTCTCAGTGTGTTTATGATGTAGCACCAGGCGGATTTTTAGGTAGCGTATATCATCTTACAAGAATACAATACGGTACATATAACCCAGAAGAGGTATGTATCAAAGTATTGTACCGAGGAATAATCCTCGAATTCCGTCTGTTTTTTGGATTTGGAGAAGTGCTGATTTTCAAGAACGCGAATCTTATGATATGTTGGGAATCTCTTATGATAATCATCCACGCCTTAAACGTATCTTAATGCCTGAAAGTTGGATAGGCTGGCCCTTGCGTAAAGACTATATTACTCCCAATTTCTATGAAATACAAGATGCCCATTGAATGATAGGAAACAAATGTCACTTATATGACACGACTTCAAATTTCATTATTCGAGTCAATGAAGATTTTGACGTTGTTTAGATGAAACAAACAGAATAACTGCTGTATATTCGGATCATGGATTCAAAGTTTTTAGATTCTTTTATTTGGAGGAGAAGTAGAATATTCATGTATTTTCTATCAGTTTCAAATTTTGAATTGCACCCTAGAAAGTAAGGGAAGCAAAAAAGAAACATAATAAATAGAAAAAAAATCAATACGAAATTCAGAAATAAAAAGGCATCCAATTTTGATTCTGTTTCAAATGCATTCTGTCTATCTATTCTTATCCTCTAACTCTTTATTTCAAAAGTCTTTTTTTGAATTTCAATAATCAAAAAAGAGCATAGCCTGATTCATTCTATGCTTTTCCATAAGCATAGAAATTTTTCGGATTTCTATCTTTCAAAAAAGATGTTTGGATTTCTGTAAAAAAATCCATGAATACACATTGGATTCTATTTTGCAATTATTCAATTTATATACCAATCTATATAGAGAAATTTTTTTGATGTCTTACCAAATATTTTTTCGTCTTGCCAGGAACCAGATTTGAACTGGTGACACGAGGATTTTCAGTCCTCTGCTCTACCAACTGAGCTATCCCGACCATTTCTTGTGGATCACTCGAGTAGAATACTCGTATCTATGCCCTTGTACCTACGTCAATTAACTAATTGAACTCAAATAACAATTTATTCTCAAAAATGGAATAGTCAATGGTAAGATAATGATATGATTGGTAATGATTTTGTTATAGAGATTCCTTAATAATATTTTATTATTATTATGCAAAAAAATGATATCTTTTTTTTTCAGATCTACTTTCGAAATGAAAAAGTTGAATCAATTCAGAAAGGGCGGGAAAGTATAGTTACTTTTTTTTCCATTTTTGAGAAAAAAAAAAGAAGAAATATTTAGGAAACCAAATGGGCTTTTTATTGGGGATAGAGGGACTTGAACCCTCATGATTCAAAAAATCGACGGATTTTCCTCTTACTATAAATTTCATTCTTGTCGATATTGACATGTAGAATGGACTCTATCTTTATTCTCGTTTGATTTCTCATCATTTTTTCATTTGAAAAAATCGAAAAAACTCTATAATGAATAATTTGATTACTAAAAAAGAAGTTCTTTTCTCATTGAACTTCTTATTCGAATCAATTCTCCATAAATAATTCAGAATTTTTCAATTCATAAAAATTTCATAATCATTCAAAATTTCTTTATTAACATGAAAAATATGATTTGATCGTGATTATGATCAATCAAATGATTAATCAGTAATCTATGTATGTATGTCTTTGGTATACATGGCTATCCTTTCTCTTAATTTCGATAGAGACATTCTACCAATGCAACATAATTAACTCTATTCGTTAGAATAGCTTCCATCGAGTCTCTGCACCTATCCTTTTTCTTTTTGATTTTCCAAATAATTGGAACCTTCATATATTTGATTTTTTGCAATCAATATATATTCGTTTTGTTTTCGAAAAAGAAAGATTTGGCTCAGAATTGCCCATTTTTCATTCCAGGGTTTCTCTGAATTTGGAAGTTAACACTTAGCGGGTTTCCATACCAAGGCTCAATCTAATCAAGTCCGTAGCGTCTACCAATTTCGCCATATCCCCCCTTCTTTCTTCTTTTTTTGTACTAAGATTCAGTATTGCAGTTTTATCTATTTGTCTTCGATTTCTCGTCTCTCTTCCATTTCTTATTATTTTTTTTGAATCCTTGAATTCTTTTCAATTTCAATAATATTGATTTATTGAATTTTTTTGTTGAATCTTGAATAAAATAATTGAATATTTAATTATTCATACTGCTATTTGTTTTTCACTGTCTTCTTTTAATTCAAAAATGCATCTCTATTCGAGAAAATAAACATTCTGTTTTTTAGTCAGAAACGATTCGATTATTTATATATTTTCTATTCCATAAGAATAGAATCATTCTACCTATATCTATTTCTCTCTTTCTTTTGAAAACTTTTTTCAAAAAGTGTAAAGTTCTACATTCAGTCTTTTTTTTTTCAAATGAAACTCCAAAATGGATTGAATCCAATCTGAGATTGGATCTTTATCTATTCTTCTTTTCTTTATTCTCTGAATTCTTCGATTCAGACCGATCTTTTCGAATCTCATTAAATTAATATAATTGACTCGAATGGTTTTATATGAAATAACTAATATATAATTATTTATATAATATTATATGACTGTCAATGAGGAAATCCGTATTAAAATAAAAATCGTTTTTTTTTTCAAATACGAAAATAAGAAATAGATTTTTCTAACTAGGAAAAATTCGATTTCTATTATAAACTTATCAATTTGCAAAACAAGAAGTAGGATTGGATTTGCTTGCACTATATACATCAAAGAACATATAATAAGGGTGTATTTGGTGCATCAAATACACTAAAGCATACCTCCATCCAATAAAATAGAATAATTCACCATGTTACCATAACATGTTTTTTCAAGTTAACATAAACAATGAAAAATCTTAATTGATTTTTTTTTGAAAGATTTTTACTCCATTGAAAGTCCATCTCGAGTAGATCTTGTTCTTTTGAGAATTCTTAAAAAAGAAGTTTTAGAAAGGGGCTTATGTCACCACAAACAGAGACTAAAGCAAGTGTTGGGTTTAAAGCAGGGGTTAAAGATTACAAACTTACTTATTACACTCCTGAGTACGAAACCAAAGATACTGATATCTTGGCAGCGTTCCGAGTAACTCCTCAACCTGGAGTCCCTCCTGAAGAAGCAGGAGCTGCAGTTGCTGCGGAATCTTCTACTGGGACATGGACAACTGTTTGGACTGATGGACTTACCAGTCTTGATCGTTACAAAGGACGATGCTATCATATCGAGCCTGTTCCTGGAGAAGAAGATCAATTTATTGCCTATGTAGCTTATCCTTTAGACCTTTTTGAAGAAGGTTCTGTTACTAACATGTTTACTTCTATTGTAGGTAATGTATTTGGTTTCAAAGCCCTACGAGCTCTACGCTTGGAAGACTTACGAATTCCCCCTGCTTATTCAAAAACTTTCCAAGGTCCACCTCATGGTATCCAATCTGAAAGAGATAAGTTGAACAAGTATGGTCGTCCTCTATTGGGATGTACTATTAAACCAAAATTGGGATTATCCGCAAAGAACTACGGTAGAGCATGTTATGAATGTTTACGTGGTGGACTTGATTTTACCAAAGATGATGAAAATGTAAACTCACAACCATTTATGCGTTGGAGAGACCGTTTCTTGTTCTGTGCCGAAGCAATTTATAAAGCACAGGCCGAAACAGGTGAAATCAAAGGCCATTACTTGAATGCTACTGCAGCTACATCTGAAGAAATGATCAAAAGAGCAGTATTTGCTAGAGAATTGGGAGCTCCTATAATCATGCATGATTACTTAACCGGAGGATTCACTGCAAATACCAGTTTGGCTTTCTATTGTCGTGATAATGGTCTACTTCTTCACATCCACCGAGCAATGCATGCAGTTATTGATAGACAGAAAAACCACGGTATGCATTTCCGTGTACTAGCTAAAGCATTACGTATGTCTGGTGGAGATCATATTCACGCTGGTACAGTAGTAGGTAAGCTGGAAGGGGAGCGTGAGATGACTTTAGGTTTTGTTGATTTATTACGTGATGATTATATTGAAAAAGATCGTAGTCGCGGTATCTTTTTCACTCAAGATTGGGTCTCTATGCCAGGTGTTATACCTGTAGCTTCAGGGGGTATCCATGTTTGGCATATGCCTGCTTTGACCGAAATCTTTGGAGATGATTCTGTACTTCAATTTGGTGGAGGAACTTTAGGACACCCTTGGGGAAATGCACCTGGCGCAGTAGCTAACAGGGTGGCTTTAGAAGCGTGCGTACAAGCTCGTAATGAAGGACGCGATCTTGCTCGTGAAGGTAACGAGATTATTCGAGCAGCAGCTAAATGGAGTCCTGAACTAGCCGCAGCTTGTGAAGTATGGAAAGCAATCAAATTTGAATTCGAGCCAGTAGATACAATAGATAAAACGAAATAGAGAGATAAAAAAAAACGCACCCAATTCAGTAAGTTCTATCATATTTCAGTAAGTTTTACTCAAAATTGATTGCAATTCAACTCGGCCCAATCTTTTCCTAAAAAAAGGATTGAGCCGACTCAAATACGGATTTAATGGAGCATATGCTATGGCTCGGTCTATCCTATTTCCGATAGGAAAAGAAGGCCCGACTCCAAGTTTTGTCAGAATAATGGCCTCGAGTTCCTCCACCCTTTTAGTAGGCAGGGAAGGGATATAACTCAGCGGTAGAGTGTCACCTTGACGTGGTGGAAGTCATCAGTTCGAGCCTGATTATCCCTACCCTAAACCCAATAACCTAAACCCAATCTGAGTTTTTCTATTTGGGGCTTAGTCCCCCGCCCTGATCGAACGAGAATGAATAAGAGGCTTGTGGGGTATCCCTTATAGGGTAGAGATGTCTATAATTGTAAGTAATGCAACTAGGAACATGGAGAGTTCGATCAGGGCTCAGGATGAACGCTGGCGGCATGCTTAACACATGCAAGTCGGACGGGAGGTGGTGTTTCCAGTGGCGGAGTAGAGCAGTCTGGTAGCTTACAAGGCTCATAACCTTGGGGTCACGGGTTCAAATCCCGTCTCCGCACCAAAGTTTTTTTGTTCAAAAAAAAAAAAAGATACTGAATTTCTAAATAAAAGAATTCTCCCAAACTTTTTGGGGTTAGTTTGGGAGATAGCAAAGAACAAGTAAGGATTGTTTTTTAATATACTATGGACGTGGGCGGATAGCGGGAATCGAACCCGCGTCTTCTCCTTGGCAAGGAGAAATTTTACCATTCGACCATATCCGCACTTTCTTATTGATATGTACGCAATATGTCCACACATATATAATATATATATATATATTATATGTCATGATAATATATCATATATGCGTCTGGATCATATTTGTGCAGGGCCAGATATTTTGATTTTCTAGTAAACCTTGCATACTGGAGTTATAGAATTTCGATACTTCTAGTATCTAGGTGAAATCTTATTTCACCTATTTGAAATTCAATATTTCAGATAATCTGAATATTGGATTATATCTAATGAATCACAATTCAAAAAGAATGTTTTGAATAACTTAGATTGAATTTCAATATGTCTCACCATCTAAATTGATTCACACAAGTGATGAGGGGGAAAATTTAAGAAATGATAGAATTCAGAATCGCTACCAAGAAGACTAATCCAATCCATAATGATGTACCGGAAAATATAACATTTTTGTTACTTGACCAACCATCAGAAGAAGCAAATACAAGAGGCACACTAATTAATAAGACTGATGAAGTCGCAATTAGTGCAAAAACAGCTAATTGGAAAGCAATAGTCATGTTTCTAATCCTCCAAGCTATCAACAAATGAATTATACAATTGATCCCTCACTTAGTCCAAATTGGAATGGAATAAAGTACAATTTGGAGAGTTTTCATTATAAACCAATGGATTCTTTTCTTTAAAACTTATTACCATCTTATTTGATTTGAACATGAAAGAGTCGACTTTTTTTTTTGATTTCAAAAGCAGGCATACTCGATCATGTATCTCTGTATATAGTATACAGAAATATCTCCAAATGATTAATATCGGAGAGGAAAAGATAGTGAGTTTCTCATTTCATAGGAGTAATATATGGGGACTATTTTATTCGTAGGAATAGGTAATATAGATTCCCTTTGGGAGAGATGGCTGAGTGGTTGATAGCTCCGGTCTTGAAAACCGGCATAGTTCTTCGAACTATCGGGGGTTCGAATCCCTCTCTCTCCAATTATTTTGATTTATTGAAATAAAAGGGTTTCTTGATTTGTTTTTTTTTGTTTCTTATCCTTTATTTCATAGAAAGGAAGGCTCGGCTATTCTATCTAGCCGAGCCAAAACTGAAAAAAAGCAATAAATAAAATAGAGATAGAAAATCTCAGTTAAGAGGAGTCATGAAAAGAACAGGTTCCAAATCACGATCGATTCCTTTTTCAAATCCTGCTGCAGCTGCACGGGCCCTTCCCGCATGCCACAAATGTCCTACAAAAAAGAAGAATCCTAGAACAAAATGAGAGGTCGCTAACCAACTTCTAGGAGAGACATAATTGACTGCATTAATCTCTGTAGCTACACCACCTACTGAATTTAAAGAACCTAAAGGAGCGTGAGTCATATATTCTGCCGAACGTCGTTCTTGCCAGGGTTGTATGTCTTTTTTCAGCCTGCTCAAGTCCAAACCATTTGGACCCCTTAGAGGTTCTAACCAAGGAGCACGAAGATCCCAAAAACGCATGGTTTCTCCTCCAAAAATAACCTCTCCAGTCGGGGAACGCATTAGGTATTTACCTAAACCAGTAGGTCCTTGTGCAGACCCCACATTAGCTCCAAGACGTTGGTCTCTAACTAGAAAAGTAAATGCTTGAGCTTGAGAAGCTTCTGGCCCAGTGGGTCCATAAAACTCACTAGGATAAGCGGTATTATTGAACCAGACAAAACAACAAGCAATGAAACCAAAGACAGATAAAGCACCTAAACTATAAGACAAATAAGCCTCTCCGGACCATACAAATGCACGACGAGCCCATGCAAAGGGTTTGGTTAAGATATGCCAAATTCCACCAAGTATACAAATGGAACCTAACCATACATGTCCGCCAATTATATCTTCTAAATCGTCCACACTAACAATCCATCCTTCTCCTCCAAAAGGAGATTTTAGTAAATAACCAAATATGACGCTGGGGCTAAGAGTTAAGTTAGTAATTTTTCTTACATCTCCCCCACCTGGAGCCCAGGTATCATATACGCCTCCAAAATAAACAGCTTTAAATACCAGAAGAAAAGCACCTAGACCTAACAAAATTAGGTGAATGCCCAAAATTGTAGTCATTTTATTTCTATCTTTCCATACATAACCGAAGAATGGAAAAGATTCTTCAAGAGTTTCCGGTCCAAGAAGAGCATGATAAATACCGCCAAAACCTAAGACTGCAGAGGAAATTAAGTGAAGTACTCCAGATACAAAGTATGGAAAGGTGTCTATAACTTCTCCTCCAGGACCTACTCCCCAACCTAAAGTAGCTAGGTGTGGAAGTAAAATTAATCCTTGTTCATACATAGGTTTCTCTGGTACGAAATGAGCCACTTCAAATAAATTCATTGCTCCGGCCCAGAATACGATTAATCCAGCATGAGCTACATGAGCTCCAAGTAGTTTACCGGACAAATTGATAAGTCTAGCATTCCCGGCCCACCAAGCAAAACCAGTGCTTTCTTGGTCACGGCCAGCTAAAGCTAAAGTTCCATTAAAGAGCGTTTCCACGTGGTAAAACCTCCTCAGGGAATATAAGGTTTTCATGAGGCTGATCCTGAGCCGCCATCCAAGCACGAATACCTTCGTTTAAAAGAATATTTTTGGTGTAGAAAGTCTCAAATTCAGGATCTTCCGCTGCACGGATTTCTTGGGAAACAAAGTCATAGGCACGTAGGTTCAGAGCGAGACCCACTACTCCAATAGCACTCATCCATAAACCGGTTACTGGTACAAATAGCATAAAGAAATGTAACCAACGTTTATTGGAAAAAGCAACCCCAAAGATTTGGGACCAAAATCGGTTAGCAGTGACCATCGAATAAGTCTCTTCGGCTTGAGTTGGGTTAAAAGCACGGAATGTATTTGCACCATCACCATCTTCGAATAGAGTATTTTCCACAGTAGCACCGTGAATAGCGCATAGCAGGGCTGCACCTAATACTCCAGCAACTCCCATCATATGAAAAGGGTTTAATGTCCAATTATGAAATCCTTGGAAGAAGAGGATGAATCGAAATATAGCTGCTACACCAAAACTAGGTGCAAAGAACCAACCAGATTGACCTAGTGGATAAATTAGGAATACGGAAACAAAAACAGCGATTGGACCAGAGAATGCAATTGCATTGTAAGGTCGCAATTGAACTGATCGAGCAATTTCGAATTGACGCAACATAAAACCTATTAGTGCAAAAGCACCGTGGAGAGCAACAAAAGTCCACAGACCTCCTAATTGACACCAGCGGGTAAAATCTCCTTGTGCTTCAGGACCCCATAGTAACAACAAAGAATGTGCTAGACTATTCGCAGGAGTAGAAACTGCAGCGGTTAAAAAATTGCAACCTTCCAAATAGGAACTAGCCAATCCATGAGTATACCATGAAGTTACAAAAGTTGTACCTGTAAACCAACCCCCTAAAGCAAAATAAGCACAAGGAAAGAGCAATAGGCCCGACCATCCTACAAAAACGAAACGGTCTCTTCGTAACCAGTCATCCATAATATCAAATAAATCATTTTGATCTTTGGTAAATCTACCAAGAGCTATAGTCATAGTGATCCTCCTGTTCAATTACTTCAACCATTTTCGAACACTTCATGGTAATTCTAAGGCATATGATAGTTCAATCATCTATGGACGATTTCTCCTTCAAGGCCCTTTTATTTACAATGGGTTTCGAAGATACAAGTTCTTTTTTTTCTATTAAGCCACAAAACAATCTAAGCAAATCCATGAGCTCGACCGGATTAGTGCTTATTAACAATATTGAAATCCTCTCTATGAGTCATATCTTCTATGACTCATATCTCAGAATATATCTTTTAACAAGATATAGTAAAAAAACCAAAAATTTCCTATTTTTTCATACCATTAAATAGAATATGAAATAATGGTATCTTTGAAAGATAAATCCTTTTCTTCCATTCCTTCCCTATTGTATTGGCAAAACAATCAAACAATATTGATTCGTCAAGGAAAGATATTTCAAAATCGATTTTCGAAGTAAACTTTTCGAAATATTTTCTATATAGCAGAAAGGAATAACAATTTTTTTCTATAGAATCAATATCCAGTAACAAGAATAGAAAATCGTAAATATTGGCAAATTCTTGCTTTGCCGTGGTCTAAGGAAATCAAAAGAATCCGCTTATCCTTAGAAAATCTTATCTATTATCGAATTTATATATCAGAATAGTTGATATAGTCATAATTCAATGAGTTAGGTCCACTTACTTTTTATTTTCGTTTTGAAAGAAAATAGTGAATTTTCGAAGAAAAATGGAGATGTAGAAATAAGAACACTTTTTTGGTTTGCAAATATTCTAGAATATATCCGTTATGCCATGCCTCCCAGAACAAAAAATTGGAATAATGAAACATTAATAAGACTATGTCACTATGGCCAAACTACTCCTAAGAAGATTCAATTATTCCAATTAGTCATTATGAGAATGAATATCCCATTCTCATAATATAACGAAAAAAAATTCAAATTCATTATATTCTCATTTTTATGCTCATTTTTTCTTTTTTTTTGACAGAGTTCGCTTGAAGAACAAGGTATAAAACTTGAGTTTAGTGGAAAAGAAAGGGCCTTCCTTGGATTTGAACCGATGACTTTCGGTTTTACAAACTCCTTATCTATTATTCAAAAACGCAGGGAAAAAGGCTATCATAGCATCATTTTGGAGAGTGAGAACTGGGTGGGGTTATTGTCGATGTCTATCGTTGACCTCTCTCTAGAATAGAATCGGTTGGGAAGATCGAAAAATAATGGTTTACCCTGTGGCCGATGTCACTTTGTCGGATTCTTCAAATTTCCGACTAATTCTCATTAGTCCTAAGGGAACCTGTGAAAAAATTCTTTTTTGTTTTTTGGTGCTAAAAAACAACCTCATTGAATGTTTACTGCTGATCAGTTCATGGATGTCATCTTACGAAATGAATAGTAGAGAGAGCCCTTTATCAGATTTGAACTGATGACTTACGTCTTACCATGGCGTTACTCTACCCCTGAGTTAAAAGGGCATAGAAATTTGATTAATCAATTAGTCATTTTCCTTTTTCATTAGAAGGGGTTCGCATAAATCATTTCTAACAGATTTACATAGTAAGAAATATTACTTCTAGAATATCTATTCTATGTGAATAATATATGCCTATAAGGCATAGGAATTCATTCAGAAACAATCTATTTTTTTACACCAAAATAGGGTTACCCACATTGATATAGGTTCAATAGATTCTATTGAAATAGGTGATGAAGAATTTCATAATATGTATGAACGGAAACACCGAATCTTTTTGAATGAAATAGAAAAGAGAATTTTCTTATTTTCTTTATAGCTTAGTGTGCAGTATATTTGATCTGAACATCAAACGAAGCAATGAGCTATGCTTTATTGAAGTTAGAATGAAGGAAAAAGAGATTTTACTCTTCTAGCAGGCTAATTAAATAACTACCTAAATTGAAGAAATGCTTCAACCGATCTTTTTTCGTTAGATTCCTTTTCTTATAATTTACCATAGGATGGTTCATGAATAAATTATCAAATCAAAAAATTCTAAAACGTCATAAAATGGCGTATAAACGCTCTAAAAGGCATTTTCATGACAAAATGGCACAAAATTCTAACAATTGAAAAAAACGGCGATTTCAGCGTATTGAAGCATGTATTTAACGAAGTGTTAGGTATGTATTATATTGACAGTAAAAAAATGCATAGTATAATTGAAGTACTGACTTCTTACGATATGTGGACGGACAGATTTGCCCTCATCGTCTAGCGGTTAGGACATCTCTCTTTCAAGGAGGCAGCGGGGATTCAAATTCCCCTGGGGGTAAGGTAAAAAGTTGATAATATTTTATTAAGAAACCTAATGATGAATTCCCCCAGGTCAAGAAACCTAAGATGAATTCTCCCGTGTTTATCAAGAAGCCTGGGATTCATTCTTCCTTAATCCTAGAATGAATCCTCCTATTCAGGGTCGATGCCCGAGCGGTTAATGGGGACGGACTGTAAATTCGTTGACGATATGTCTACGCTGGTTCAAATCCAGCTCGGCCCAATATTATTCTTTTATGAACAATAATGCCCTTCTATGAATGCGTATATTATATACGATATAATTGATTTTTCCTCTTTTTATATTTGGTATTTCCTTTTCTTTAAGGACTTCAAAGAGAAGGAAATGCCAAACCATTCATTCCATTCATTCATGAAATGAATGAGAAGAGTGAATGTATTTATCCATATTCTACATACATTTTCATTTATTTTTCTTTCTAAGAACGTAGATTCATGATCGTTTTTGAAGTTCAGTAATACCTCTCATAAAGTCTCATGAAAAAAAAAAAAAGAAAAGAGTTTATTACTCTTAATGAGAAGATCGATGATTTTCCTTCTTTAAAGAAAAAAAGAAAAGATTACAGTAATCTGTTTCACTAATACTATGATATATATCATTTGTAACTTTGGTACAGCTGAATGGAATGGTATTCAAAATAGGAATATTTCTACTTGCTTTGCTGGGATTGTAGTTCAATTGGTCAGAGCACCGCCCTGTCAAGGCGGAAGCTGCGGGTTCGAGCCCCGTCAGTCCCGAACTAGAATCCGAAAAATTGATTGAATTTTCTTTCCTTTCTCATGGAAAAAGGAAAGCAGAAAACAAGCAAGATCTCATTTTTAATAATTATGGGAATGAATATCTCTTTTGTTTTCGTTTTGTATTTTTCAACCATATAAATATTGATGCAGAAATCTCATTTTTTTGACTATTATCTATTGATTGATAAGGTAATCATTTCTCATATACTGATTCTTCGAATACTATCGAAGACTATATTTAGTCTTTTATTTATACCATCCATCAACCCTCCTTTTTTTTCAACTGTTCTTGAACAACGAAATTATCCCATTTTACTATGATATACAAGTTTGATTCATTTATTTTTTATAAAAAATAAACTTTGTATAATTACCTTCAAAAACAAAGTAGTTTGAATATTCAACTACACCTCTTTGAATTTTTAGTTCCGATTTTTTGATAATTTTTTGATATATGCTCTACTATTCTCATTCAACTAATAGACTGAAATTTGGAATGTATGCATTTCATTCCAAATCCGAAAAAGGAGAGACTCACTAAAATAAAAGAGAAGGCCAAGAAATCAGCCTTTTCAGTTAATTTCTTTCTTGGAATATTCGATTTTTTTTCTATTCTTTCTCCCATGGTACTTCGAGTCTTTTTTTGGATATGTGTATAACTGACCTATAAGATTATAGTCATATAAAAACGCTTACTTGTATTTCATTTCTAATTGAAAAAGCAAGGAAAATTTTTTGAAGATAAAGAAGACAGACAGTAAGTTATAGAACACAAAAAGTGGAAAAGGTTTCAAATCCAATAAAAAAATCCCATTCTCAAATTAGTATGGGTAACAAAAAGATCTTCCTATGTTATACTATTGAATTCTCAATGATGAATCGATTTGATAGATCAGATATCCTTTATTCATAATAAAGGATCCAATTCAATATTATCAGGATGCAAGCCATCCTTAATAATTTTCTGTATTAATAGGAGCTCAATATCTCCTCTCTATGGGATTACATCCCGAGTTATTGCGAAAACAAAAAAAGGGAAAAATGAGATTATGGAAGTCAATATTCTCGCATTTATTGCTACTGCACTGTTCATTCTAGTTCCTACTGCTTTTTTACTTATTATCTACGTAAAAACAGTTAGTCAAAATGATTAAATTGAATCAAATTTGACTTATCAATCATTAAAGAAATAAAAGAAAGCTGTTAAAAAAACAGAATCCCAAGTCTTAACTAAAACGAATGCGAATTCTCTACTGCGATAGAATATAGTTCTTTCTTTCGCAGTAGAGAGTATTCTCTATTATAGGTTATTTTCTATTAATGACGTTAGGAATTTTTTGGTTCAAAAATTTCCTATCATGTCTAGATTTTGGTTTTGAAATACAAAAAAACTAGAATCAATCCTTGATTCTTGAATCAAATGATTATTTTTCGCTATTTTTTCTATTTCTATGAAATACCGTATTCTTTCCAGTGGGAGCTTGTGAAAGAGAGACAAGCTCTTATAAAGCTTTGCAAGAAAAAGGATCCATCCATAAAACAATTGATATAATTCGATTACTCAATCGATTTCTCAATAAATTCTCTTAATTAAAGTCCACTCCTTCCCCATACTACAAGTGAAAGTGAAAATGTAAAGACTACCATTAAAGCAGCCCAAGCAAAACTGACTAAATCCATATGAATTGTTCTCCTATTTCTATGAAGTAATTATTCGATTATTGATCAATAATCATAATCAAATTTATAGTATAGTAAAGAGTCATAAAAGGATTCTGATTTCTATTTATAAAGCTGTTGAGAAACCAACAGAAAAATATATTGTGCTTCGAATATATAGAATTCCTCGTGAAATTAGAAAACCTTAAGGACAGACAATTGTTACATACAAACTTTTTTTATGAAAAAAACCCAAATGGATTATAAAGATACATAAGTATCATTAGTGTAGACTTTCCATATTTTTGATTTTACCTAAGCTTACTGTCTCTCTTTCTATGAAAGGAAAGAGAAGCTGTTACTAAAACTCTTCAACCCATTTCTTGATTTTTTGGAATCCCACTGGATAAGTTTTTTGATTTTCTCGAACTAGGAATTAGAGAAATCCAGTATCAACAAATTGGGTTTGAAGAATAGGATATAGAAAACGAAATCCTAAGTATCTTGTTGAAAAGGCGACACCCAGATTTGAACTGGGGATAAAGGATTTGCAGTCCCCTGCCTTACCGCTTGGCCATGTCGCCAAATCGAATCCAAAATCAATAAAAAAGATTCAATTTTTTTTTTCTTGAATCCATTCATTTTTTTGATTTCTTTCCGAAAAAGAAGGGGAGTTCTATTTTTTATTGGATTTATTCAATTTAGATCGTTCTCTCTTCGATCAATTCTATTTCAAAACGCATACTTTTTCAATTCAATGAAGAACTTCTTCTCTTTATCTATTAAAGAATTCTGGAAACGATCAAAAAGGATTTCCGGTGATAGATTCCAAAATTGAGGTCAAATTAGAACCATTAACTAGAATTTGATTTTGAATAATAATCATTATTCATTTTATTTTGGATTTTTTGATTTGTTATCTTAAAGTAACGAAGGATTCTTAAATTGATATTATATCTTCAATTGTGTTTCGTATCTTTAATACGATAAACAAAATCAAAATATATTTACGATTGATCAGTATCAATTACTTGAAAAAATCAAGCCTTTTTCTCCTTTTCAATTAGAAATTTTGAAAATATAGGAATTCAAATTCAATATTCATGTATATGGAATGTAAACCCCAGAACAGGAATAATTACATAAATTCTAAGTAAGAATCTCTCTTATGCATATAATATCCCAAGCTAGAGAGAATTTTTTGCACCGTATCGAATGTATTGAATACAATAACTATATGATATAGTTATAGTTATATCGATCTCTGTTGTTCCAAATGCAATTACAAAAAAAGTGTAATATGCAGGTAAATAGATAAATATACCGGCATGCCCTTACAAAATACTATTTGATTAGTATAATCATTTTGTTATGCAATTCAATACTATTTTATCAATTCTAGGAATTGAATATGTTATTCTTAGTAATAATAGACTATTACGATAAATAAATAAGATTCCTATTACGAAATAAACAAGAAGGTTTTCCGAATTTTTTGGAACATCAAGTTTCCTAAATCACTAAATCAAATTCTCCAGTTTGCCTGACTATTCTGTCTTTCCTAGGAAAGAGCAAATAGAAACTACAAAGAATCAAGAAGGGGTACAAATCAGATCTATTTTGCCATTGGATATCTATCTATATTTTCTATAGAAAAGATCCTAGAATTGGAAGGAAGTCGCAGAATTTTGCTCTGGGAATATCTTATCAATCCATTCCCATCCCATTTATTTATACTTCTTGCAAATCCTCACGTTTTTTCGGAACGAAACCGGTTTTTCTGCCTCTTTCCATTTCATCTCAATCTAGAAATAGATTATGGCGAAAATCCATATATGGAGTTCATTAAAGTTTCATGTGATTTAGTAAACAGAATAGAAATTTGATCATTACTAGATCGATCTTAAGGGTCGATGAATAATGAGGTATTTTTTTCGTGAAAAAGGAAGCTTCAGATTAAGATAATATGATTCGGAATGAAAACGGAGGGATGTCCACAATACCTGGGTTTAATCAGATACAATTTGAGGGCTTTTGCAGATTCATTACTAAAGGCTTGACGGAAGAACTTGATCAGTTTCCAAAAGAAAAAATGGAAGATATAAATCAAAATATGGAATTTCAATTATTTGTGGAAAGATATAAATTGGTAGAACCCTTGATAAAAGAAAGAGATGCTATCTATGAATCACTTACATATTCTTCAAGATTATATGTACCCGCAGGATTAATTCGAAAAACCAGTAGAAATATGCAAGAACAAACCGTTTTGATAGGAAACATTCCTATAATGACTTCCCTAGGAACTTTTATAATAAATGGAATATATAGAACTGTGATCAATCAAATATTGCAAAGTCCTGGTATTTACTACCGTTCAGAATTGGATCATAAGGGAATTCCTGTCTATACCGCGACTATAATATCAGATTGTGGAGGAAGGTTCAAATTAGAAATGGATAGAAACGCAAGGATATGGGCGCGTGTTAGTAGGAAACAAAAGATATCTATTCTAGTTCTATTATCGGCTATGGGTTTGAATCTGAAAGAAATTCTGGAGAATGTTTGTTACCCTGAGATTTTTTTGTCTTTCCTGAATGATAAGAAAAAAATACAAATTAGTTCAAAAGAAAATGCAATTTTAGAGTTTTATAAAAAGTTTTCTTCTATAGAAGAGGAAGATATGGTATTTTCAGAATCCTTATATCAAATATTATATAATGAATTTTTTCAAAAAAAATGCGAATTAGGAAGGATTGGACGACGAAATATGAACCGTAGGCTCAATCTTGATATACCTCAGGACAATATATTTTTGTTACCACGAGATGTATTGGCTGCTGCGGATCATTTGATCGAAATGAAATTGGAAATGGGTACACTTGATGAGATGAATCACTTGAAGAATAAACGTATTCGTTCTGTAGGAGATCTCTTACAGGATCAATTCAGATTGGCTCTCTTTCGTTTAGAAAAAACAATTCGGAATACTATACGTGTAGCAATCTCTCATAATAAACGGATATCAAGTCCTCAAAATTTGGTAAGTTCAACTTCATTAACAACTACTTATGAATCGTTTTTTGGCCTCCACCCCTTATCGCAAGTTTCAGATCAAACTAATCCATTAGCACAAGTTGCTCATGGGCGAAAATGGAGTTTTTTGGGTCCTAGAGGGTTAACGAGTCGAACTGCTAGTTTTCGGATCCGAGATATACATCCTAGCTACTATGGACGTATTTGCCCAATTGATACATCCGAAGGTATTAATGTTGGACTTATGGGATCGTTAGCTATTCATGCGAGGATTGGTCATTGGGGATCTATAGAGAGTCCGTTTTATAAAATACCTGAGAAACCAAGAAAAAAAGAAGCACAGATGGTTTATTTATCACCAACTAGAGATGAATATTATATGGTAGCAGCAGGAAATTCTTTGGCCTTGAATCGGGGTATTCAAGAAGAAGAGGTTGTTCCCGCTCGATACCGTCAAGAATTCCTGACTATTGCGTGGGAACAGATTCATCTTCGAAGCATTTTTCCCTCCCACTATTTTTCTATGGGAGTTTCCCTTATTCCTTTTATCGAGCATAATGACGCGAATCGAGCTTTAATGAGTTCTAATATGCAGCGCCAAGCAGTTCCACTTTCTCAGTCCGAGAAGTGTATTGTTGGAACTGGATTAGAAGGCCAAACGGCTGTAGATTCGGGGTTTTCAGTTATAGCTGAACATCAGGGAAAGGTCTTTTTTACGGATAATCACAAGATCGTTTTATCAAGGAATGGGAATACTTTCAGTATTCCTTTAGTTAAGTATCAAGGTTCCAACAAAAAAACTTTGATCCACCAAAAACCCCGCGTTCAAGGAGGTCAGTGTGTTCAAAAAGGTCAAATTTTAGCAGACGGTGCCGCTACAGTTGGTGGGGAACTCGCTTTAGGGAAAAACATCTTGGTAGCTTATATGCCATGGGAGGGTTACAATTTTGAAGATGCAGTCCTAATTAGCGAACGTCTGATATATGAAGATATTTTGACGTCTTTTCACATTCGGAGATATGAAATTAAGACTTATGTGACAAATCAAGGCCCTGAAAGAATCACTAAGGAAATACCCCATCTCGAGACTCATTTCCTCCGCAAATTGGATAGGAACGGGATTGTGATGCTGGGATCTTGGGTAGAAACAGGTGATATTCTAGTAGGTAAATTAACGCCAACGGAGGATGAATCGTTCCCTGAGGATACGTTATTAGGAGCTATACTTGGCATGGATTTATCCACTGCAAAAGAAACTTCTCTAAGACTGCCTATAGGTGGAAGAGGTCTCGTTATTGATGTGAAATGGATTGAGAAGGGCGATTCGAGTGGTATTTTAGAAATGATTTGTGTATATATTTTACAGAAACGTAAAATAAAAGTAGGTGATAAAGTAGCTGGAAGACATGGCAATAAAGGTATCATTTCCAAGATTTTGCCTCGACAAGATATGCCCTATTTGCAAGATGGAACACCTGTTGATATGGTCTTCAATCCTTTAGGAGTACCTTCACGAATGAATGTGGGACAGCTATTTGAATGCTCGCTTGGATTAGCAGGGGATCTGCTAAAGAAACATTATCGAATAGCACCCTTTGATGAAAGATATGAGCAAGAGGCTTCGAGAAAAACTAGTCTTTTCTGAATTATATGAAGCCAGTAAACAAACAAAAAATCCATGGGTATTTGAGCCTGAATACCCTGGAAAAAGCAGAATATTTGATGGAAGAACAGGAGATCCTTTTGAACAACCTGTTCTAATAGGAAAGTCCTATATTCTCAAATTAATTCATCAAGTTGATGATAAAATTCATGGGCGTTCTACTGGGCCTTACGCACTTGTTACACAACAACCCCTTAGAGGAAGGGCTAACCAAGGGGGACAACGAGTAGGAGAAATGGAAGTTTGGGCTCTAGAAGGATTTGGTGTTGCTCATATTTTACAAGAAATGCTTACTTATAAATCTGATCATATTAGAGCTCGTAAAGAAGTATTCAATACTATGCTTATTGGAGGAAGAGCTCCTAACCCCGACGATGATGTTCCAGAATCTTTTCGAGTACTTGTTCGGGAACTACGATCTTTGGCTCTAGAACTGAATTATTTCCTTATATCTGAAAAGAACTTCCAGATTCATAGGAAGGACGTGTGATCTGAATTAATAATCCTTTCAATCTTTTTTTATGATTGACCAGTATAAACATCAACAACTTCAAATTGGACCAGTTTCTCCTCAACAAATAAAGGCTTGGGCGACCAGAATCCTACCTAATGGGGAAATAGTTGGAGAGGTAACAGAACCTCAAACATTTCATTATAAAAGCAATAAACCAGAAACAAATGGATTGTTTTGCGAAAAAATCTTTGGACCCATAAAAAGTGGATTTTGTGCGTGTGGAATTTATCGAGAGATTGGGGCTGAAAAAGAAAACCCAAGATTTTGTCAAGAATGTGGGGTAGAATTTGCTAATTCTAGGATACGAAGATATCAAATGGGGTACATCAAACTTGCATGTCCAGTGACTCATGTGTGGTATTTCAAACGTCTTCCTAGTTATATCGCGACTCTTTTAGATAAATCCCTTAAGGAATTAAAAAGCCTAGTATATTGCGGTGTGTGATTTGATCAAAATTCTCATTTGACAGGTTCGAATTGAGAAACTGTCATCCCATTCGATCCATTTGGGATGCCCTTGGTCTGACATGTGTTTTGGAAGAAATAACATGAAACTCAGGATTTTTGGTGTATTCTATACTTCCAATTTAAAGGGGAATTAATCCATGGTCGATTCCGTAATAGATAAACAGGAATAGCTAGTTATACCTTGTGAAAAATCTTTTTTCATGGGATTTACCGTTCCATCTCTTTCAGAGAAAGATTTTGCTTAAGCAAGCAAATTATAGTATGGTTACAGGAGTTTATCTATCGCATATATGCTTCAAGGGATATTAAGACATAACCGCCGAGGTGAGTAGGGACCTAAAAGATTAAATGGAATGAGATATAGACAAATAAATCCCGTATGAATTCAAGAATCCAAAGTCTTGAAGAGAATTCATAAGGGAAGTAGACTACTCAGGAATTTGACATTCTCATTTTTGATAAGTAATTCATTCATCCATTTGAAGTCAAAAAAGAATGAATCAACGAGAGATTTTTTTGACTGGGAACTTGAGTAAAGAGTAGTTCTTTGTAACGTTTTATCTAAAAAAGTCTAAAAATAAGAAAGAACTCCTTTTTGATTTAGTGCAACTACTTGAGCCGGATGAGAGGAAACCTTCACGTCCGATTTGAAAGGGGGGAATCCTATAGGAACCTATCTCGATTGTTCTTTTGCTAGGCCCATAACTAAAAAACCGACTTTCTTACGATTACGAGGTTCATTCGAATATGAAATCCAATCCCGGAAATACAGCATTCCAGTTTTTTTTAGTACCCAAGGCTTCGAGACATTTCAAAATCGAGAAATTATGGCAGGAGCTGATGCTATTAGAGAGCAATTAGCTGATTTAGATTTGCGAATTCTTATCGAGAATTCATTAGTAGAATGGAACCAATTAGCAGACGTTGGAAATGAATCAGAAGATATCAAAATTCAAATAAGAAAGAATTTTTTGGTTAGACGTATGGGATTAGCTAAACATTTTCTTCAAACAAATATAGAACCCGAATGGATGATTCTGTCCTTTTTACCAGTTCTTCCTCCCGAATTGAGGCCCATTATTCAGATAGATGGGGGTAAGCTAATAAGTTCGGATATTAATGAGCTCTATAGAAGAGTTATTAGTCGGAATAATCTTCTTAGTAATCTATTAGCCCCAAGTATCTCTTCGGACAGAGACGTTGTAATTTCTCAGGTCAAATTATTACAAGAAGCTGTGGATATACTTCTTGATACTGGGGTCCGCGGAGAACCGAAGAGGGATGGTTATAATAAAGTTTACAAATCTTTTTCAGATATAATTGGAGGGAAAGAGGGAAGATTTCGTGAGACTTTGCTTGGGAAACGGGTTGATTATTCAGGGCGTTCTGTTATTGTTGTGGGTCCTTCTCTTTCATTACATCAATGTGGATTACCTCGAGAAATTGCAATAGAGCTTTTCCAAACATTTCTAATCCGTGATCTAATTAGGAAACATTTCGCTTCTAACACAGCGACTGCTAAAAGGCAGATTAAGGAGCGCGAAAAAGAACCTATTGTATGGGAAATCCTTCAAGAAGTTATGCAGGGGCATCCTGTATTATTAAATAGAGCACCCACTTTGCATAGATTAGGCATATTGGCCTTCCAACCCATTTTAGTGGGGGGGCGTGCTATTTGTTTACACCCATTGGTTTGTAAAGGTTTTAATGCAGACTTTGATGGAGATCAAATGGCTGTTCATTTACCTTTATCTTTGGAAGCCCAAGCGGAGGCTCGTTTACTTATGTTTTCTCATATCAATTTGTTATCTCCTGCTATTGGAGACCCTATTTGTGTACCAACTCAAGATATGCTTATCGGACTCTATGTATTAACCATCGGGAATCGTCGAGGGATTTGTGCAAATAGGTATAATCGAAATAAGTATAATCCATATAATTGCAAAAACTATCAAAATCAACCAGTTGACAATAAAAACGATAGCTATGATACAGAAAAAGAACCTTATTTTTCTAGCTCATATGATGCACTTGGAGCTTATCGGCAAAAAAAAATTGGTTTAGATAGCCCTTTGTGGCTCCGATGGAAACTAGATCAACGTGTTGTTGGGTCAAGTGAGGTTCCCATTGAAGTTCAATACGAATCTTTGGGTGCTTCTCATGAGATTTATGGGCACTATCTCATAATAAGAAGCACAAAAGATGAAATCCGGTATATATACATTCGAACCACTCTTGGTCATATTTCTTTTTATCGAGAGATAGAAGAAGCCGTACAAGGCTTTAGTCGAGCCCGGTATATTCGTACACTATCGAAACTCAAAAAATCGATTAGTTGATGCTCTTTCTGGTCGGTGAAATTCGATTCGGTTTTTTCGAATTTCACTAGTATCAAAATTTATGAATGTCTGCATGAATTAAGATTCAGATAAAGGAAAGGAAATTCTATCTTCAAATCACTGACTCATGTCTATTGTCGAATCCCACTCAGCAGGATATAGAGGTAATTATGACAGAACAAGCCTTTTACAATAAAGTCATGAATGGAACTGCTATGAAACGACTTATTAGCAGATTAATAGATCATTTTGGAATGGGATATACATCCCATATCTTAGATCAACTAAAGACTTTAGGTTTCCATCAAGCCACTGCTACATCTATCTCATTAGGAATTGATGATCTTTTAACAATATCATCGAAACGATGGTTAGTTCAAGATGCTGAACAACAGAGTTCTCTTTTGGAGAAACACCATCATTATGGGAATGTACACGCAGTAGAAAAATTACGTCAATCTATTGAAATATGGTATGCTACAAGTGAATATTTGAGACAAGAAATGAATCCTAACTTTCAGATGACTGATCCTTCTAACCCAGTCTATTTAATGTCCTTTTCAGGAGCTAGGGGAAATGCATCTCAGATACACCAATTAGTAGGTATGAGAGGATTAATGTCAGATCCCCAAGGGCAAATGATTGATTTACCCATTCAAAGTAATTTACGTGAGGGACTCTCTTTGACCGAATATATAATCTCTTGTTATGGAGCTCGCAAAGGAGTTGTAGATACTGCTATACGAACAGCAGATGCTGGATATCTTACTCGTAGACTTGTGGAAGTAGTTCAACACATTATTGTACGTAGAAGAGACTGTGGTACTATCCAAGGTATTTCCGTGAGCCCTAAAAACGGGATGACAGAAACATTTTTTGTCCAAACACTAATGGGTCGTGTATTAGCAGATGATATCTATATTGGTCTACGATGCATTGCCACTCGAAATCAAGATATTGGGATTGGACTGATCAATCAATTCATAGCCTTTCGAGCACAACCAATATATATTAGAACTCCTTTCACTTGCAGGAGTACATCTTGGATCTGCCAATTATGTTATGGTCGGAGTCCCACTCATGGTGATTTGGTTGAATTGGGAGAAGCTGTAGGTATTATTGCGGGTCAATCGATTGGGGAACCGGGAACTCAGCTCACATTAAGAACTTTTCATACTGGTGGAGTATTTACAGGTGGGACCGCACAACATGTACGAACTCCTTTTCATGGAAAAATCAAATTCAACGAGGATTTGCTTCATCCCACACGTACCCGTCATGGGCATCCTGCCTTTCTGTGTTCTACAGACTTTTATGTAACTATAGAAAGTCGGGATATGATTCATGATTTGAGCATCCCCGCGAAAAGTTTGATTTTAGTTCAAAATGATCAATATGTAGAGTCTGAACAAGTTATTGCTGAGATTCGTACTGGAATGTCTACTTTTCCTTTTAAAGAGAGAGTACAAAAACATATCTATTCGGAATCAGGGGGAGAATTGCACTGGAGTACCGATGTCTACCATACACCTAAACATCCATATAGTAATGTGCATCTATTACCAAAAACAAGTCATTTATGGGTATTAGCAGGAAGTTCTTGCAGATCCGGTAGAGTGTCTTTGTTAGTCCACAAGGATCAAGATCAAATGAATGTTGATTCTTTTTCTGTTGAAGAAAGATTTCTTTCTATTCCTGACCTTTCAATGACTAATAATCAAGTAAGATGTAAAGTGTTGGACACTTCTAGTAAAGGAGAAATTTTGGAACAGTCACGGACTGATCAAATCATATCGATTAATCATTCGAATTTCATATATCCTTCTATTCAGCAAGAGAATTTGTATTTCTTGGCGAAAAAGCGAAGAAACCGATTTTTGATCCCATTCAAATACGATAAAGAATCAGAAAAAGAACCAATACCCTATTTTTCTCTTTCAATGGAAATACCCATAAACGGTATTTTCCATCGAAATAGTATTCTTGCTTATTTTGATGATCCACGATACAGAATAAACAGTTCAGGAATTATTCAATATGAAACCATAGAGATGAAGTCAATCATAAAAAAAGAGGGTTTGTTTGTGATTGAGGATCAAGGAATAGAGGAAGTTCCGGAATACCATACGTTGAGTGAGCGTCGAGAAATCGAAGATCGGCTATCCCAAATGTTGATTGAATATCAACAAAAACATAAAAAGTGGATGGAGGATCACAAAAGGGAAAAAGCGAGTATGGAAAAAGAAATGCAAATGGATGAAACATTGAAAGAAATTGTCTTGGAATACGAAAAGGAATGCGAAATGGAAATCCAAAGGCTACTTAATGAGCGTCAGCATCAAGAAACACAAGAATGGAGTCTGGAAGACCAAATGCGAATGGAGCAAGAAGAGGAATACTATGAGGAACGCAAAAAGGAACGCGAAAAGCGAGTTAAGGAATACTATGAGGAACGCGAAAAGGAATACGAAAAGCGAATTAAGGAATACCATGAGGATCAAGGAACACAAGAATTGATCCCGGAATACCAAAAGGAATACGAAAAGCGAATTAAGGAAGACCAAAAGGATCAAGGAACAGAAGAATGGAGTCTGGAAGACCAAATGCTAATGGAGGAAGCAGAGGAATACGAAAAGCGAATGGAGGAAGAAGAGGAATACTTTGAGGAATACGAAAAGCGAATGGAGGAAGAAGAGGAATACTTTGAGGAATACGAAAAGCGAATTGAGGATCAAGGAACAGAAGAATGGAGTTTGGAAGACCAAATGCTAATGGAGGAAGAAGAGGAATACCAAAAGGAATACGAAAAGCGAATTGAGGATCAAGGAACAGAAGAATGGAGTCTGGAAGACCAAATGCTAATGGAGGAAGAAGAGGAATACCAAAAGGAATACGAAAAGCGAATTGAGGATCAAGGAACACAAGAATTGATCCCGGAATACCAAAGGAAAGTAGATTCGTTTTTTTTCATTCCCGAAGAAGTTCATACCTTATCCTTACGAAGATCCGCTTCTATAAAGGTCCGGAACAATAGTATCATTGGAGTAAATACACGGCTTACTTTCGATATAAGAAGCCGAGTCGGTGGATTAGTCCAAGTGGAGAAAACAAAAAAATATATTAAACTCAAAATATTTTCTGGAGATATTCATTTTCCGAGGGAAACAGATAAGATATTTAGGCACAGCAATATTTTGATACCACGCGAAACCGGAAAAAAAAATTCTAAGAAATCCAAAAAATGGAAAGATTGGATCTATATTAAAGGAATCACACTTATCAAGAAAAAGTATTTTGTTTCAGTTCGACCTATAACTCCATATGAAATACCTGATGAGATTGATTTAGCAATGCTTTTCCCTCAGGATCTCTTGCAAGAAAAAGACAATCTTCAACTTAGAGTTGTCAATTTTTTCCTTTATGGAGATAGCAACTCAATTCGAATAATTTGTTTCAAAAGTACTCAATTAGTTCGGACTTGTTTAGTATTGAATTGGGACCAAGAACAAAAGAGTTCTTCTATAGAAGAAGAGGTTCATGCTTTATTTGTTGAGATAAAGACAAGTTATTTAATTCGCAATTTCATAAAAATGGAGTTACTTAAGCCTACTATTTCATATATTGGAAAAAGATATGAAAGAGCAAGTTCAGGATTGATTCCTGAGAATAGATTAGATCGTACCAATATCAATCCTTTTGACTCTAAGACAAAGATTGAATCATTTAGTCAACGGCAAAGAACTATGGGTACTTTGTTAAATCGAAATAAGGATTACCAATCTTTGATAATCTTGTCATCGTCCAATTGTTCTCGAATGGATCGATTCAAAAAGAATACTATTCCAATAAATAGGAATCCCCTATTTATTTTTTGTCCGTTAGGCGCTATTATACCGAAAATAACAAATTTTTATTCAGTTACTAATTTAGTAACTCATAATGAGGTCTTATTAAATAAATATTTTTTCCCTGCCTACTTTGACAATTGGTTTGATTTTTTTGACAATTTGAAAGAGGTTTTTCTGTTACTCAACATCTTTTCTATAGATATAGAAAATTCTGCGTTTGATTCATGTTTAATTGTAAGACCTTCTCTTTTGGAGCAGACTGTCAAAGTATTGATTCAAATCTATAATAGATGTAGAATAGTTCAACTTGAACTAGCTGAATACTGTTTAATAGATGAGAATAGAAGAATTTATAATCCCGATGGCTTTTTTTTTAACCCATTCGATTGGAATTGGTACCCCAACGTTCATGACGATAGTTGGGAAGACACATCGACAATAATAAGTCTTGGACAATTTATTTGCGAAAATGTATGTTTATTTCAAGACAAACCATACGTCAAAAAATCTGGTCAGATTGTAATTCTTAATCTTGATTCTTTAGTTATAAGGTCAGCTAAGCCCTATTTGCTCACTTCAGGCGCAACCGTTCATGGTCATTATGGGGAAATCTTTTATAAAGGGGATGTATTAGTTACATTTCTATATGAAAAATCGAGATCTAGCGATATAACGCAAGGTCTTCCAAAAGTAGAACAAATTTTTGAAGTCCGTTCGATTGATTTAATATCGAGAAACCTCAAAAGGAGGGTTGAAACCTGGAATGAATGTATACCAAGAATTCTTGGAGTACCTTGGGTTTTCTTCATTGGAGCTGAACTAACCATAGCCCAAAGTCGTATTTCTTTGGTTAATAAGATTCAAAAAGTTTATCGATCCCAAGGGGTACATATCCATAATAGACATATCGAGATTATTGTACGTCAAGTAACATCAAAAGTGTTGATTTCAGAAGATGGGATGTCTAAC
>JAMQYH010000375.1:0-24578 GCA_027562975.1 Rhynchospora breviuscula
AAACTTTGGCTTCTGCTGCGGACATATAAGTATCTCTCTCCAGATCCTCCTGGATCTGATTTACGGGTCTGCCTGTATGTTGTGCATAAATATCCGCAATTTCCTTACGAAGTTTAAACAATTCTTCTGCTTCCAATGCTATTGCAGTTACACTTCCCAAAAAATGGGCAATAGAAGGTTGGTGAATCATAACCCTAGCGTGAGGGAATGCTAGTCGTTTAGTAATTGTTCCTCCAACCAAAATTAAAGATGCCGCTGATGCAGCTAATCCCATAGCTAATGTACTTACATCAGGAAACACATGTGTCATAGTATCATAAATGGCCATTCCTGATAGTGCCCCTCCACCCGGAGAGTTTATATACAAAGAAATATCATCATTATCTGAACTCAGATATAGTAAGAGAGCAATAATTTGACCGCTGAAAGTGCCCTGAATCTCTTTACATAGAAAAATAATTTTATCTTTATAAAGTCGTTCGATTAGGACAAAATTATATCCCTTAGGAACCGTACGTGCACCTTTGGATGCATACGGCTCAAAAAATTTTGAAAGAATCAATGTGTCGATTCTAGCTGAAATTCTTCTTTTTTTTGTAAGAGGTTGTTTTTAATGAGGGTTCTTTTCCTCCCCCCCAAAAAAAGAATTGACTGAACTTATTGAACTAATCTCTCATTGATATATTGTTTCATCGAGATTTCAATCACGATGTCATTTTCTTGTTCTTTAATGGATCCTTTTAATTGTTTTAGGTTTAGTTTCTACTCCGAGAAAAAGATTTGTCCGAATTTGATTTGCACATATAGAGCAAATGTCCTAGTACTACTTTTCTAGTCTTGCTTTCCTTTTTTGATTTCTTTTTGATTTTGTGCCTTTCTTTTCCCAAATTCTTTGATGCATTCATTATACGATTCTATTACTTAGTAGACAATCTTTGATCATTCTTATGGTTAATATAAGATAGTCAATATCAGAATCGTTTATAATAAAAGTGGTAATCATCCAGAAAATAATATTCCTTACCTTTTTGCTACCAATTTGGTATTTTATGAACGGAGCCTGGATACTTTATCAGTCCAAATAAACCATAAATTTTTCGAAATTGCTAATCTGCATCCCCAATAAAAAAATTGACCTAATTTGATTTCGCGCTCCGAATGAATGATGGTTTACTCAATACAATATTTTTTCTTCGGCGAAACAGAGGATCTCTCGATCGGGGAAGAGAATGGGGAAATCCCATATGACCCAATATTTTTGACAAGTCGCACTATATGTCAAGCCAAGACATTTTGTCGTTTGAAAGACGGCGAAAAGGTACTTTTGGTACTCCTATACTCATAAAATTAAATAAATCTATTGATATTAATATACTGCACTTGAATAAGAAAACGTGAAAATCCATGAATTCCTGCCTTCATTCCTTTTTCTTCTATTTTTTCCACTTCTATTTGATCCATTGGAAGGCTTTTTTGATAGAGTAAGACAGAATGGATTCTGGAACGAAGGGATTGATCATTCGAATGATCAACAAGTTATTATAATAATGCAATCTTCCCGTTGCGTATTGGTACTTATCGGGTATAGAATAGATCTGCTTCTCTTTGTTCTTACGAACAGAGTTGTTCCCTTATTTTGATTTTCAATGGGATGAAATCAAAATGAGCCCTTTCTGATACAGAATCTACTGAAAAAAGGTGAGGTACACAGTATATAGTCTTTTTAGTTTAATGCGATAAAATAAAGTGACATAGTTTCTATTTCTCTTAAGGGGTATTTCCATGGGTTTGCCTTGGTATCGTGTTCATACTGTCGTATTGAATGATCCCGGTCGATTGCTTTCTGTGCATATAATGCACACAGCTCTAGTTGCTGGTTGGGCCGGTTCGATGGCTTTATACGAATTAGCGGTTTTTGATCCCTCTGACCCCGTTCTTGATCCAATGTGGAGACAGGGCATGTTCGTTATACCTTTCATGACTCGTTTAGGAATAACCAATTCGTGGGGTGGTTGGAATATTTCAGGAGGAACTGTAACGAATCCAGGTATTTGGAGTTATGAAGGTGTTGCAGCGGCACATATAGTGTTTTCTGGTTTGTGCTTCTTGGCAGCTATCTGGCATTGGGTATATTGGGACTTAGAAGTATTCTGTGATGAACGTACAGGAAAACCTTCTTTGGATTTGCCCAAGATTTTTGGAATTCATTTATTTCTCTCAGGTGTAGCTTGCTTTGGCTTTGGCGCATTTCATGTAACAGGTTTGTACGGTCCTGGAATATGGGTGTCCGATCCTTATGGACTAACTGGAAAAGTGCAAGCTGTAAATCCAGCTTGGGGTGTGGATGGTTTTGATCCTTTTGTTCCAGGAGGAATAGCCTCTCATCATATTGCAGCGGGTACGTTAGGCATATTAGCAGGCTTATTCCATCTGAGTGTCCGTCCGCCTCAACGTCTATACAAAGGATTACGTATGGGCAATATTGAAACAGTACTCTCCAGTAGTATTGCTGCTGTTTTTTTTGCAGCTTTTGTTGTTGCAGGAACAATGTGGTATGGTTCAGCAACTACCCCAATCGAATTATTTGGTCCTACTCGTTATCAATGGGACCAGGGATACTTTCAACAGGAAATATATCGAAGAGTTAGCGCTGGGCTAGCCGAAAATCTGAGTTTATCTGAAGCTTGGTCTAAAATTCCTGAGAAATTAGCTTTTTATGATTACATTGGTAATAATCCGGCAAAAGGGGGATTATTTAGAGCAGGTTCAATGGATAATGGAGATGGAATAGCGGTTGGATGGTTAGGGCACCCCGTTTTTAGAGATAAAGAAGGCCGAGAGCTTTTTGTACGTCGTATGCCTACCTTTTTTGAAACATTTCCGGTAGTTTTGGTAGATGAAGACGGGATTGTGAGGGCCGATGTTCCTTTTCGAAGGGCAGAATCAAAATATAGTGTTGAACAAGTAGGTGTAACTGTTGAGTTCTATGGTGGTGAACTTAATGGAGTAAGTTATTCAGATCCTGCTACTGTTAAAAAATATGCTAGACGTGCCCAATTAGGTGAGATTTTGGAATTAGATCGAGCTACTTTGAAATCTGACGGTGTTTTTCGCAGTAGTCCAAGGGGTTGGTTTACTTTTGGACATGCTACATTCGCGTTGCTTTTCTTTTTCGGACACATTTGGCATGGCGCTAGAACCTTGTTCAGAGATGTTTTTGCTGGTATTGATCCAGATTTGGATGTTCAAGTGGAATTCGGAACATTCCAAAAAGTTGGAGATCCAACTACAAAGAGACAAGCAGTTTGATACAGCATTATTGTAGTATATTTCGAACCTCTTTTTTTTGTATCTCATGAACAAAAAAAAGAAATCTTGACTTGAATCATCATCTTTTCTTTGATTCTTTTTCTTTATACGATAAATGATCGATCTTAAATGAATAGGTGTGGAAGCTATAATTGTAAACTAAACCACGATCGAATCTATGGAAGCATTGGTTTATACATTCCTTTTAGTTTCGACTTTAGGAATAATCTTTTTCGCTATCTTTTTTCGAGAACCACCTAAGGTTCCAACTAAAATCAAAAAATAAAATAATTTTGGATTGAATTGAAGTAATGAGCCTCTCGAGAGGCTCATTACTTCAATTCAATCAACTAATCCCCATGTTCTTCGAATGGATCTCTTAGTTGTTGAGAGGGTTGCCCAAAAGCGGTATATAAGGCATACCCAGTAAAGCTTACAAGTAAACCAGATATAAAGATCGCGACTAGGGTTGCTGTTTCCATTTTTCAAGAATTTACAGAATGGATTATAAGATCGTTTATTTAGAAGTACAACAGAATAGTATACAAAGTCAACAGATCTTAACCAATCATTATTGATTAGAATAGAATAGAATTTATGGCTACACAAACCGTTGAAGATAGTTCTAGATCTGGACCAAGACGAACTCCTGTAGGAGATTTATTGAAACCTTTGAATTCAGAATATGGTAAAGTAGCTCCGGGTTGGGGTACTACCCCACTTATGGGAGTTGCAATGGCTCTATTTGCTGTATTCCTATGTATTCTTTTGGAAATTTACAACTCTTCTGTTTTATTGGATGGAATCCCTAGGAGTTAGGCTTTTCAAAACTATGAGGTTTTGGTCTTTCCAGTAAAGAAAAAATTACTATTAATTCAAAATTTTGATTTCGAAAGATTTTGGTAGTTCGACCGTGGAATTTCTCTGTTTCGGGATTTTTGGAAAATGAGTGTGTGACTTGTTGTAATTGATCCTATGGATAATACATAGAACAGGTCTGTTATTTCTATGAATTTAACCTCGTCAGATATTTCTTCTAGTATCTGCAACACGAAATAAAATAGACCAAGACAAAATGAAACTATGATTCATACCTATTATTCAGTGAGACCTCGTAACCAGGCTCAAAAAAATAGGAATATATTCACTATGATAGTGATTTCCTAAATCAAATGAATTAGACTTCGTAAGATTTCGATTTTGACCGAAGGAAAACTTTTTCTATAGATCTTGTTGAGTCAAGTCATTGTATCTAATCTATTTTTCAAAAAGTGATCAATCAAAGGATTCTTACTCAGAGAATCTTTGAGTTTGACTTGAGAAGAAATCATCGTGGTTCTAGTATGAATCTGAGGTTTCAAGTGATTCATAGGATCTCAACAAGAGAATTCCTATCAATTAGTCCAATTGAAAAAGTCTGATTTATGCACAGAAAACAATAAATCCAAGAAAGAATCAAAATTCAAAATAGGAAGGAGAAGATTCAAAAGGCCTGTAACAATTCACATCAAAAAAGATAAATGAGCCAACTTGATATTTTTTGGCATTTTAATCACAAAGATTAAATTACGGATTTTATTATTTCATATGTTCGTTCAAATCCACCAAATGGTTAATAAGTTTGAACCTATTTATTAAATATCCGTTGAAATCCATATTTTTGTGTTTCAGCTTGAGCCGTATGAAATGAAATTTTCATATACGGTTCTCAGAGGGGGAGTCATCTACCGGGGTTACCTATCTCAATAAAGTATATGATTGGTTTGAGGAACGTCTCGAGATTCAGGCGATTGCAGATGATATAACTAGTAAATATGTTCCTCCTCATGTCAATATATTTTATTGTTTAGGGGGGATCACACTTACTTGTTTTCTAGTACAAGTAGCTACAGGTTTTGCTATGACTTTTTACTACCGTCCTACTGTTACAGAAGCTTTCTCTTCTGTCCAATATATAATGACTGAGGCCAACTTTGGCTGGTTAATTCGCTCGGTTCATCGGTGGTCAGCGAGTATGATGGTTCTCATGATGATCCTACACGTATTTCGTGTGTATCTCACAGGTGGGTTTAAAAAACCCCGCGAATTAACTTGGGTTACAGGTGTGGTTTTGGCTGTATTAACAGCATCTTTTGGTGTAACCGGTTATTCCTTACCTTGGGACCAAATTGGTTATTGGGCAGTTAAAATCGTAACGGGTGTACCTGAAGCCATCCCAGTAATAGGATCACCTTTAGTGGAGTTATTACGTGGAAGTGCTAGTGTCGGCCAATCCACCTTGACTCGTTTTTACAGTTTACATACTTTTGTGTTGCCTCTTCTTACTGCTGTATTTATGTTGATGCACTTTTTAATGATACGTAAGCAAGGTATTTCAGGTCCTTTATAAAGAAAACATAACATTGATATTTTGAATTGATCCTATATCCTATTGGGGAGAGCAAAAGGATTTCATTGCTATAAATATGGTTTTTTTTGAAAAAAAAATCACACATGTTATTTAGATACTTCTCTTCAACCATAGAGTCTTGTCTTGGATTCCGTAGTTAATACGACTAGTTGAAGTGAATCTTGCAAAGAAAGGATGGATTATGGGAGTGTGTGACTTGAACTATTGATTTAGCCATGCGGATACATGATATGATTTTCTCCGCCACGTTGTAAATCACAACCAAAGGTGTCTCCGGATCCAGCCAAGACCTACGTAACCCTTTCCTTTATTTATGTAGGAAAGGATAGGCCGGTTCACTTAACGAGAATATTCTCTATGATCATACCTGAATAATGTCATCCATAAAAAGGCTCTGTAAGATCTGTAGAATAAAATGAAATGATGTGGCATGATTCAAATTTCTTTCTATTCCACTTTCCGAATTTCATCTACTCCACTTCATTATTTTAGTATAGAAATGCATTCATTTCCTTTGCATTGATTCCTATCTATGATACTATCGGAGTGAAAGAAGGGATCTAAGGAAGAATATAGGTTAGATTTTTTTAGTAACAAGTAAATACTTTGTATGGAAAAAATCAAGATATTTTATCGAGAAAAACCCATCAAGAGGCATGAGACAATCCAAAAAGCGCTTGATCATGATCAATTTTGTAAGCCTACTTGGACAGTGAGCATTTCCTTCGAAAAAAAATTCGAATTTGTTGCAGTCCCTGGTTGAAATTGTAACTTTTGAAAATGGAATCATATAAACTCTTATCATGGAGTCTTATATACATTAATATATTAATTAGACATTTGATATTGGTTTGATTCTTTTGATTCTTGCTCGAGCCGGATGATGAAAAATTATCATGTCCGGTTCCTTCGGGGGATGGATCTATACACAAAAATTCACCTATCCTAATAACAAAAAAACCTGACTTGAATGATCCTGTGTTAAGAGCAAAATTAGCTAAAGGGATGGGGCATAATTATTATGGGGAACCCGCATGGCCCAACGATCTTTTATATATTTTTCCTGTAGTAATTCTAGGTACTATTGCATGTAACGTAGGTTTAGCGGTTTTAGAACCATCCATGATTGGTGAACCGGCGGACCCTTTTGCAACTCCTTTGGAAATCTTACCTGAATGGTACTTCTTCCCCGTGTTTCAAATACTTCGTACAGTACCCAATAAGTTATTGGGCGTTCTTTTAATGGTTTCAGTACCATTGGGATTACTGACAGTACCTTTTTTGGAGAATGTCAATAAATTCCAAAATCCATTTCGCCGCCCAGTAGCTACAACGGTTTTTTTAATCGGTACCATAGTCGCGCTTTGGTTAGGTATTGGAGCCACATTGCCTATTGATAAGTCCTTAACTTTAGGTCTTTTTTAAATGGATTCGTGAAGTATTATGATGTAGATATGTCAGGAATGGTTACTTCAAAGTAATTATTCCTGACATCCATTATTTTTATTATGATCCATTCCGCAAAAAAAAAAATAAGCTTTGTGTCAAAGATGAAAAGATTTCTTCTTTTTCCAATGGTTTTTTACATTAGAAAAAGAAGAGAAAGGTTTTCAATGGATTCCAAATAAGAACTTTTTTTATTTATTAGGTAATTCTCGATACCAGCTTATAAGAATGTCAGTTAGCGTCATTACCTTAAGAGCTGTTTCTGACATTTCTTCTATACCAAAATTCCTTATGTTAGGACAATTCGAAGAAAACTCTTCCAAAATGTCCAATACCGTATTTATATTGGCCTTTTTAAGACACTTATAGGTTCTGGATGATAATGCTGCTTGGTCAATAAAAACATGATCCCATGGGACTACCGTTTCCTTTTTCTTTTTTTTCAATTCGTTTAATTCTTTTATTTGTTTCTTTATGTCTTTTTTGTACTTTTTGACTATTTCCGGTAGCTCTAATTCAGATGTTTCACTTTCCAAGGTGAAAGGGGACGAAGTACACGTGTTTTTTTTTTCTTTCAAATGAATACCCTCGGCTTCTGAATGTAGAAAAGGACTAATAAATAATCCAATCAAAGTCATAGAAGCTTCACGAAGTGCTTCTCTAGGAGTCAAACTTCCATTCGTCCATATTTCCAAAAAAAGTATGTCTTCGTTTCCATTTTCATCTCCAAAACTATGAATTGTATAATTCACATTTCGGACAGGCATGAGTACACTATCTATATCTATAGGATACCTCCCATCCTGGGGAGTTGTGTTTCTCCTACGAGATTTTCGACATCCTCTCTCGATTCGTAATTCCATTGAGAAATCCATCGGCTTGTCTCTTATAGTAAACAGATGTTGGTCTTCATCCACTATTTGTACAGAAGGCGGTAGGTTGATATCTTTAGCAGTTACAAAAATAGGAGTAGGACCACTCCTCACACAAATGGATGCTTTGAGAATTTTAGTAGCAAAACCCCTCAATACAATTTTTTGTAAATTTGACACGATTTCCTGGATATCTTCATCGATACCTACTATCCGACCATATTCATGAGCTATCCTCACGTTCTTAAAAAGCAAACGTGTGAAATGTGGTGCTTTTATTTCTTCAAGTAGAACTCTTCGCATGGCAATACCAATGATATCAGCTTGACCTCTATTAAGCGAGGATATTATGAAACGACCATAATGCAAGCACTTACTTTCTATACGTGATTCAATACACTTCCACTGTATTTTTTGAGCGGATTCTCTTATATCTTTTCGAATTGATTTTTTGAAAACCATATTATCTCCTTTTCTTAATATAAAATGAAATAAAAAGAGGTGGAATAGAATAACCCGATAGAAGCGGTATGATAATACCATAACTCCAATTTCTTCCCCATGAGTTCCAGCATCGATCAGGATTTGAGTTCTTACTCTTCTTATGTTATGGTATGAATATACCATACCAATTCGTTATGGATGGAGGATGAGATCCCATTGATAGAGAGCCAATTCCGATAGACTTATTGAACGTTCCCATTAGCATGCATCCAGTAGGAATTGAACCTACGAAAAGATCGGTCTTAATCAAAGAATTCCGAGAATAAGAAATACAAAACAATAAATCAAACAGACCTAAACGAATAGGACGAATTCAATTTTTTCATTCTATTAGATCAAAAGATAAATAAATCAGGTTGCTTGACTTGGTTTTACTGAGATTCAGGAAATCTTTATTTTCGATTAAAAACATTAGAAACGCATACAGTACGACTGTACAATAAATCAAACAGACCTAAACGAATAGGACGAATTCAATTTTTTCATTCTATTAGATCAAAAGATAAATAAATCAGGTTGCTTGACTTGGTTTTACTGAGATTCAGGAAATCTTTATTTTCGATTAAAAACATTAGAAACGCATACAGTACGACTGTACAATAAATCAAACAGACCTAAACGAATAGGACGAATTCAATTTTTTCATTCTATTAGATCAAAAGATAAATAAATCAGGTTGCTTGACTTGGTTTTACTGAGATTCAGGAAATCTTTATTTTCGATTAAAAACATTAGAAACGCATACAGTACGACTGTACAATAAATCAAACAGACCTAAACGAATAGGACGAATTCAATTTTTTCATTCTATTAGATCAAAAGATAAATAAATCAGGTTGCTTGACTTGGTTTTACTGAGATTCAGGAAATCTTTATTTTCGATTAAAAACATTAGAAACGCATACAGTACGACTGTATTACTCATTTGAGTGTTCATACAATATATTTTTTGCCAATCAAATCAAACTTGACTCTGTTTTTCTATATTGATTCTCCCTCCGCCTAGGGTCAATTAATAGTAAATGGATTACTCCGATATATTAGATATCGAGTCCAATAGCTTTTGCTACTATAACCTTCCCAACCACGATTCTTGCTTTTCCGTTATTTGACCTATAAATAAAGATAAAGAATTCTATATTCAACAACAAAATAGTGGGTTCCATCGTTTCTATGGTTACCCCTCGAACGGTGAGGTCCTCTCTATACACCGGAGCTTATTTTGCCATTAATAATCATTTTAAACACGTCTTCTTTTAGGAGGCCGGCATCCATTATGTGGGATAGGTGTTACATCACGTATGAAACTTACTTTTACACCACTATGAACAATCGTTCTTAATGCTGCAGCTCTTCCGGGACCGGCACCTTTTATCATAATTGCTGCTCGTTCCATACCCAGTTTCACTAACATATAAATAGCATTTTTTGTTGCTATTTGGGCAGCATAGGGTGTTTTTCTTTTTGGACCTTTGAATCGAGAAGTACCAGCAGAATCCCAAGAAACTACCTGACCCTCCAAATCTGTAACAGTTATAATGGTATTATGAGAACTTGTTTGAATATGAATAAGTCCTTTTTTGATTTTACGTTTTATAGTTTTATATAAACGACGATAACGTACAGACATAAAACGCCGATTCATGCGTGGAGCATTAATTCTTCGTTTAGCTTTTTTCATATTTTATTATCTTTCATAAGTATTAATTTTAAATCAAAATTAAGAAAAGATACGGAGATATCCATTTCATATTCAAAAGGATCCTTTCCTTTTTTTTTAGTTGGGGTGGAATTTAAATATCTTTTTTGAAACCCAACCCAATTTCATTCAAATTATCAAAAACTTGTCAGTGTAAACTCTTTAAATTTTTATTGTATCGTGATTCTCACATATTGTATAGTAATTCTGAAAAATTCAGTCAAAAAGACTGAATGCGCATAAAATATCGAAATTACTTGAATAGAATATTCTTTTTTGCTTCTCTAGTGTCTCAAATTTTTGCTATTCAAAATAGTAACATAACTCTCCGATTTTTCTCATCTGCATCTATTCGAATTGGATAGACAAATTTCGATCAGATTTTTTTTTCATTTTTTTTTCCAAGGATTGAAACCTTGGAAGTTCTTTATACAGGATTTTGTATCTACTTTTGAGATTCAATATTTTGTTTTGATTCAAAGGAAAGAACCCGTGTAACTTAAATAATTCACTAAGAACACCTTTTAAAAGATTACGCGGTACAATTAAATCCAATGAGCCTTTTTCAAATAAGTATTCAGCTTCCTGTACACCTTCAGGTAAAATGATTTTCATTACTTCTTCAATCACTCTTGCACCTGTAAATGCAATATATGCATCTGGTTCGCCAATAACTATATCGCCAAGCATTCCAAAACTGGCTGTGACACACACCTGTTGTAGGCGATGTCAGAAGTGACACTAAAAGTAAATTTTGATTTACTTGATAATCCAATAAAGCCGAAGAAATTTTAGCCATCTGCATTAAGCTGAAAGTTCCTTCTTGCATACGAGCTCCTCCAGAAGCACAGGAAATGATGAGAGGCAAGCATTTATTCGTAGCATATTCAATTAGACGGGTTATTTTTTCACCTACTACCGATCCCATACTTCCTCCAATAAATTGAAAATCCATAACCGCAAGTGCTACAGGGATACCGTCGAGTTGACCTATTCCTGTTTGAACAGCGTCAGTCAAACCTGTTTTTTTTTGATAGAAATCGACTTTATCCATGTAAGGTATATCTTCTTTTGATTCTGTTGAATTTTCTGAATCTTCTGATTCTGTTGAATTTTCTGAATCTTCTGATTCTGTTGAATTTTCTGAATCTTCTGATTCTTTGAATTTTTCTGAATCTTCTGATTCTTTGAATTTTTCGGAATCTTTTGATTCTGTTGAATTTTCTGAATCTTTTGATTCTGTTGAATTTTCTGAATCTTCTGATTCTGTTGAATTTTCTGAATCTTCTGATTCTGTTGAATTTTCTGAATTTTGATTAGCATCTTTATTATCAGCAGAAGCAAGGTTTTTTTCTTTTTCTTCTATTTCTGCTTTTGTTTCTATTTCTTCTATAAGAAAGAGTTCCGCTAATTCCTTTATCGTATATTTCTTTGCAATAGATTGCTCTTCAGTGGATTGGTCTGTATTTGTGAATTGGTCTATATCTTCAGTGGATTGGTCTGTATTTGTGAATTGGTCTATATCTGTATAAGTTTGCTCTACAGTTGATTTCTCTGTATCTGGGCCCTCTGTATCTAGGCCCTCTGGATCTAGATCTTCTGGATCTGAGGGAAGAGAATTGATGAGGTCTTCAAGTGTTTTTTTGTGTATTCGTAATTGTTTCTTTAGTTTTTCTATTATTTCATCAGATGTAATGTCTGGAATTCCAGCTATGATTCTTAAATTGTTTCTTATCTCAAAGACGGTTTCTAGGATTTCATCACTTGTACACTCTTCAAGTCCTAAATACTTGAGTAATTCTTCGTTTATAGGAGAAAGGTCCAAATTTTTTTGCTCTAAGTAATCTTCATTATCTAAGAATAATAGTCTATCAAAAAAAGGTTTCACATCTTTTTCTTTTATTTCTTTTCTAAGAATCTTATCATGGGGGTCAATAGAAACCAAGGTCTCATCCGTAGGATCCCAAGTGCCCAAATCAATCAAAGATTCGATTCGGTCGGAGCTCTCCATTAGTAAATGAAATTCACAATGTTTACAAATATATTTGTTTTTTTGTGCATATTGCTTGTAAATGGATCTCACACAATTTGGACAATAAGTCCATAAATGACCGTATGGTTTAAATACATCCTCTGGTTTTGGGTTTTGGTATTTAATTAAGGATGTATTTTTTTGGGATGCATTATCTTCTAAACTTGCATTATTGTCACTCGGCAAGTTTACTGAATTGATATTCTCTGAATTCTCAGAAGGAGTTTTCTTGTTATTAGTTATTTTATCAGTCGATGGGTTATTTTCATAGAAATAATATTTCCAAGCTTTCTTAGCAATAGGAAAAATTTTTTTGACTTTGTGAGAATACAAGTTGATTTCGTTATCATAGGAGTAAGTATTCTCATTAATATAATGATATGTTTTTTTGAATCTGAAAACTAGAAATCCTTTAAGTAAAATAGGATGTGTCTTTATCAATATCCAAAAAGGCGCAACATTGTTTTGCCTATATTCGGGTTTTCGAAAAGTACGAAAATGATAGTCAAGATAGCCGTTCTCTGCATTATGATATTGAACGCCATAATCATTATGATATAGAGCACCATCGGTTAATCTAGGGTAACGACGATCAAAACATATATTATCATAATCCTTTTTTTTAAAATAGTCATAATATATAGCATGACTAAGTAAAAAATCGTAATTGTATTTCAAAAGAGCTGTACGTACTATTACGGATTTAAAAAATGGATCTTCCGATAAGATTTGCCAAATAGACCAATCTATGCTCTGTTTCTCTATATTCTCATAAAAGTCATTATAAGGTTCAACTACAACCGCAAAAACGATAAGAGTTTTCCTCGCTGATGGTAAGGGTTTATTAAAGGGAAGGGTGGAATTGAAGTTATTGAGATTTTTTTTGATTTGGAATATTTGAAAAATCATAAGATTTTCGATTCTATGAATTTTTTTTGGAGAGGGGGACAAAATCCCATTCCTGGGATTAAGAGAAAATATTTCCTAAAAATGTTCAATAGGATGGCTTGCGCATTATTAGAATATTGAATTGGATCTATATCGACAATATAGATATTGATACTTAAGAATGAATAAGATTTTTTCAATTCCATAGCATAGCCACGATTAAATCAAAACTCTGCAACAGAGCTTTCAACAAAACTTGTTGTTGAGCCAATTTCCGTAGTTTTATTAACCCAAGACTCTTTATGAATTCTTTCTTATTTGATTGATATTTTTCTTTTTTTGAATTTGATTTTTGGATTGAATATTTTTGTTATTGCATATCAAAATTGATATATATCTCGATATAGAACTTTTTTTTAATGAATTCAAATTGGACAGAATTGTAAGCATTACACATACCTAATTCCACTCTGAAGTTAGCCTCGTTCAATCATAGTGGATAAGTAAGTGGGAGTGGAAAAACTCAAATTGGATTTCGGTTAGGAGAAATCAGGCTCGAACGAAAGATTTTCACCATGGAAAGGTAATATCTTACTGCTAAATTCTGCTCGGTTCTTTTGAACTCTTCATCTTAAGGTGAGAAGAGAAGTTTTGAATCCTTGAATCATAGTCGACTAATTCAAGGTCAGATTATGACGTGTACCAAGGGCTATAACCCAAATATGGTTCTCGAAAAAAAAGAAAAATATAAAAAGATTGGATACCCCCCTTACTATATCTATAGTAATAGAAAGTATCCATTTGTAAAGAAATATCAAGAGGGTCCATAATTCTAGGAAAAAAAAATCCATAGAAATAGGTACAATTGGGAAGCGATATCTTTGAGGTCTAAAATATATTAGGTACAAATAGAAACGATATTGGTATCCTTACCAACTTGATTTGGTTGCACCCGGTAACAAACATGCATGAATCATTTCCCGAAGTATGTGCCCGGATAGTCCAAAATCTCGATAGTTAGCTCTAGGTCTTCCAGTAAAAAGACAACGTCTATGAAGACGTATAGGTGCACTATTACGTGGTAGGGATTGCAATTTTCTCTGAATTTCTTTTATTTTTTTTGGATTCACGGATGAGCCTTTTCTTTTCTTTTTTAAGGATTGACGAATCAAACGATATTTTTCCTCCAATTTCTTTCGCTTGTGTTCCCTCTGAATTAAACTTTTTTTTGCCATAATATTCAGTTACCTATTGTATTGGTATTAATGATACAGTTCAGATCCTGGATGTAAACATATAAGAAGGTAGAATTCTCCTTCTCCATCGAAATAAATGATATTTTTGATGATACAGTATATAAACAAACAATAAATAACTAACCTAACCAAATTTTCCTGATGTTGAGGCTATCAAGAAAGCTGCATAAGTAAATATATAACCTACGGAAAAATGGGCTAATCCGACCAATCTTGCTTGCACGATTGAAAGAGCAACTGGTTTATCTCTCCAGCGAATCAAATTAGCCAAAGGTGTGCGTTCATGAGCCCATGCTAAAGTTTCAATCAATTCCTGCCAATACCCACGCCAAGAAATTAAGAACATAAACCCTGTAGCCCAAACAAGGTGTCCAAATAAGAACATCCACGCCCATACCGATAAACTATTCATACCAAAAGGATTATATCCATTGATAAGTTGTGAAGAGTTTAACCATAGATAATCTCTTAACCATCCCATCAAATAAGTGGAAGACTCATTAAATTGTGAAACGTTACCTTGCCATAAAGTGATATGTTTCCAATGCCAATAAAAAGTAACCCACCCAATGGTATTTAACATCCAAAAAACCGCCAAATAAAATGCATCCCAAGCGGAAATGTCACAAGTACCGCCACGCCCTGGCCCGTCGCAAGGAAAACTATAACCAAAATCCTTTTTATCCGGCATTAATTTCGAACCACGTGCATCTAAAGCACCCTTTACTAAAATCAATGTAGTTGTATGCAAACCTAGAGCAATAGCATGATGAACCAAGAAATCTCCGGGACCTATTGTTAAGAACAGAGAATTCCTATTCTCATTAACAGCATTCAACCATCCGGGTAACCATATGTTTCGACCTGCATTGAAGGCTGGTCCGCTCGTTGAAGATAAGAGTACATCGAATCCGTATGAAGTCTTACCATGAGCAGATTGTATCCATTGAGCAAATATCGGTTCGATTAAGATTTGTTTTTCCGGAGTCCCAAAAGCAAGCATGACATCGTTATGAACATAAAGGCCTAAGGTATGAAACCCCAGAAAAAGACTTGCCCAGCTTAAATGCGATATGATCGCTTCTTTATGGTCTAACATTCTTGCCAATACATTATCCTCATTCTGGGCTGGATTGTAATCTCTAATGAAAAATATCGCTCCATGAGCAAAGGCGCCTGTCATGATGAACCCTGCAATATATTGGTGATGAGTATATAAGGCAGCTTGGGTAGTAAAGTCTTGTGCGATGAATGCATAAGCAGGTAAAGAGTACATATGTTGAGCTACTAAGGAAGTAATAACCCCTAAAGAGGCTAGAGCAAGACCTAATTGAAAATGAACCGAGTTATTGATTGTGTCATAAAGACCTTTATGCCCACGCCCTAATCGACCCCCTGGAGGAATATGTGCTTCTAAAAGATCTTTGATACTGTGCCCAATTCCGAAATTAGTTCTATACATATGACCAGCAATGAGAAAAATCAAAGCAATAGCTAAATGATGATGAGCGATATCGGTCAACCATAAACTTTGTGTTTGTGGATGAAATCCCCCAAGAAGGGTTAGAATTGCAGTTCCCGCTCCTTGGGAAGTGCTAAATAAATGACTACTTGAATCAGGGTTTTGGGCATAAAGATTCCACTGACCCGTAAGAAGGGGTCCCAATCCTTGGGGGTGCGGTGGTATATCTAAGAAATTACTCCATCTGACATACTCTCCTCTAGATCCAGGAATAGCGACATGGACTAAATGCCCTGTCCAAGCCAAGGAACTTACTCCGAAAAGTCCTGACAAATGATGATTGAGACGAGATTCGGCATTCTTGAACCACGAAAGGCTTGGTTTCCATTTGGGTTGTAGATGGAACCAACCCCCAACTAAGGATATTGCAGAAAGAAGTAATAGAAAAAGAGCTCCAATATAAAGATCTTCATTGCTACGTAATCCAATTGTATACCACCACTGATAAAGACCCGAATAAGCAATATTGACTGGACCAGTAGCACCTCCTCGAGTAAAGGCTTCCACAGCTGGTTGGCCAAAATGGGGATCCCAAATTGCATGAGCAATAGGTCTTATATGCAAAGGATCCTGGATCCATGATTCGAAATTTCCTTGCCAAGCTACATGAAACAGATTTCCAGACGTCCACAGAAATATTATTGCTAACTGACCAAAGTGAGAAGCAAAAATGTTCTGATAAAGACGTTCTTCAGTAATATCATCATGAATCTCGAAGTCATGTGCGGTAGCAATACCAAACCAAATACGACGAGTAGTGGGATCTTGAGCTAAACCTTGGCTAAACCTCGGAAATCTTAATGCCATAATGCTTTTCAAATCCTCCTAGCCATTATCCTACTGCAATAATTCTTGCTAAGAAGAATGCCCATGTTGTGGCAATTCCACCCAGAAGGTAATGGGTTACTCCTACAGCACGTCCTTGTATAATGCTCAAGGCCCTAGGCTGAGTAGCAGGAGCAACTTTTAATTTGTTATGAGCCCAAACAATGGATTCAATAAGTTCTTGCCAATAACCACGGCCACTAAATAGAAACATTAAACTGAAAGCCCAGACAAAATGAGCACCTAAGAAAAAAAGACCATATGCAGATAATGAAGAACCATAAGATTGAATTACTTGAGATGCCTGTGCCCATAGGAAATCTCTCAGCCATCCATTAATCGTAATGGAGCTTTGTGCAAAATTTCCTCCTGTGATATGAGTAACTATCCCTTGGTCGCTTATAGTACCCCAAACATCCGACTGCATTTTCCAACTGAAATGGAAAATTACTACCGAAATTGCATTGTACATCCAGAATAGACCTAAGAAGACATGATCCCAGGCGGATACTTGGCATGTTCCCCCTCTCCCAGGCCCATCACAAGGAAAACGAAAACCAAGATTTGCTTTATCAGGTATCAAACGAGAACTGCGAGCAAATAGAACACCCTTCAGTAGTATCAATACAGTCACATGAATCGTAAATGCATGAATATGATGGACTAGAAAATCTGCGGTTCCCAATGGAATAGGTAACATTGCTACTTTGCCGCCTACTGCTAGTAACTCACTACCTCCCCAAGTTAAGCTGGTACTCGTTGTTGCACCAGGAGCTGTTAGGCTAGGTGCTAAAGCATGAGTATTTTGTACCCATTGGGCAAAGATGGGTTGTAATTGGATAGCGGTATCTGAAAACATATCTTGAGGACGTCCTAAAGCACTCATGGTATCATTATGGATATACAAGCCAAAACTGTGAAAACCTAGAAATATACATACCCAGTTAAGATGTGATATGATTGCATCGCGGTGCCTAAGCACACGATCTAATAGATCATTGTATCGAGTAGTTGGATCGTAGTCTCTTACGAGAAAAATGGCTGCATGCGCAGCAGCACCAACTATCAGAAATCCCCCAATCCACATGTGATGTGTGAACAATGAGAGTTGTGTACCATAGTCAGTAGCTAGATATGGATAAGGAGGCATGGAATACATATGATGAGCTACAATAATGGTTAAGGAACCCAACATAGCTAGGTTAAGAGATAATTGAGCATGCCATGAAGTTGTGAAAATTTCATAAAGACCTTTATGTCCTTGTCCTGTAAATGGACCTTTATGAGCTTCTAGAATATCTTTAAGGCTATGACCAATACCCCAGTTGGTCTTATACATATGGCCAGCAATCAGGAAAAGGATGGCAATAGCTAAATGATGGTGTGCAGTATCGCTCAACCATAGACCCCCTGTTATTGGATCTAACCCTCCACGAAAAGTAAGAAAGTCCGCATATTTTGACCAATTCAAGGTAAAAAAAGGAGTTGCTCCCTCGTGAAAACTTGGATAAAGTTGAGCTAAAAGATCTCGATTCAAGATAAATTCATGAGGAAGTGGTATCTCTTTAGGATCAACTCCAGCATCGAGAAATTTGTTAATCGGTAAAGATACATGGATTTGGTGTCCTGCCCAAGAAAGAGAACCAAGTCCTAGTAATCCTGCTAAGTGATGATTCAACATAGATTCTACATCTTGGAACCAAGCCAATTTTGGCGCAGCTTTATGATAATGAAACCAACCGGCAAAAAGCATTAATGAGGCAAAAATCAATGCACCAATTGCAGTACAATAGAGCTGTAGTTCATTAGTTATTCCAGATGCTCGCCAAATTTGGAAAAAGCCAGAGGTTATCTGTATTCCTCGGAAACCCCCTCCCACATCACCATTCAATATTTCTTGACCGACTATTGGCCAAACTACCTGGGCACTAGGTCCAATATGAGTAGGATCACTTAGCCATGCTTCATAATTGGAGAAACGGGCACCATGGAAGTACATACCACTCAACCAAAGAAAAATAATAGAGAGTTGACCGAAATGAGCACTAAATACTTTTCGGGAGATCTCCTCCAAATCACTGGTATGACTATCGAAATCGTGAGCATCAGCATGTAGATTCCAAATCCAAGTGGTAGTATCAGGGCCTTTAGCTATTGTTCTTGAGAAATGACCTGGTTTCGCCCATTGCTCAAAAGATGTTTTTATAGGATCCCTATCCACAAGAATTTTCACTTCTGGTTTCGGCGAACGAATAATCATTAAGTCCTCCTCTTTCCGGACAACACATACAAAGAGACCTGCCAAGAGTCAATTTAGTGAACTTCCAAAAAATGGATTTTTTCCTTATGATTAGTTCTTTTCTATCTATCATTCATATCTTTTTTGAGTTATTCACTAAACTAGATAGTTATTCACTAGAGCAATTATGATATTTAGTTAATCCGAGGCAAGTGCTCGGATCTATTATGATATAAGCGTTAGGTGCCCAATGGACTTTTTTTGACTCTTCGGATGATCAGGAATCATCCTTTTTTTGTTTTTTTTTTCAATTGGACAGTTCATCTTGCCTTTTCAGAAAGTATATACACATAGCCAAATTCGGGTTAGTTTCGATAAAAGAATCCCAGATAGATCTATTGGATAAAGCATTCTTGCCCCACTTGCCAATTTGACGACTCCTCAGATAAATGCTCTCTCTAATCCATTGAGTGAAGCAGTTAACCAACTGTTCCGAATTTCTTTTTTTTATTATTTTTTTTGATTATATGAAAATAATAAAAAAAGCAATAGAATATTATGATTCTATATGGTGAATAGAAAGTCAAAAATGATTGATTAGGTCTTCCTTCCTTTAATAGGAAAAAAGAAATATCCATTTCATTTTTCTGATGGTTTAATATAAGAAAATGAAACCAAACTCATTTGAATGAATTGAATGTGAATTCAAAAGCAAAAGATAGAGTAATATTATTCAAGTGAATCTTATTCAAGTTCGAAACGCTTCGTGATCTTCAACCAATTACGTGCTTCAATATAATTGTCTGGAGTGAGTGCTATAGCTTGCTTCCAGTATTCGGCAGCTTGATTGAACCAAGCTTCTGCAATTTCGGAATCGCCCTCTAGAATGGCCTGTTCTCCCCGGTCGGAATAGCAAAATTCTTTCCTTAAAAACCGTACTTGAGAGTTTCCTACCTCATACGGCTCAGCAATCTATTCTTTTTTTTCTATTCTATCTCTATTTCGTCTATAACTAAGTGGATAATTGAATTAACATCTAAAAACTGAATAATTCAATTTGCCTTGATTTTCGATAAGGTTAATCATAAAAAAAAGAAAAAATAAGTTCATTTTATTTACAGTAAGTTTCAAACTCTAATTTCGTTAATAATCAATCAGTTTGATCTTTTCTTCCCACTTTCAGAATAATATACTATGTATAGTTTCTATATATTTTTTTCGAATTTTCTGAAAAGTAACTATCTCATTTTCGTATAAGAAAATTCTATAGAATTTTTGAAAAAGAATTTTCTCAAGAAGAAAAAGAACTTACTATCTTTGGGATCTAATACTACACCGCTGCTTAGTATCTTAGTGGATCAACTCGATTACATAAGTGGATTCCTAACTTAATACTCCCCTATCATGGCATAAGTAAGCAGTTCTTAACTGTATCGACACAATAGCTCGCTAATTGATCTTTACGGTGCTTGCTCTATCCATTTTATTTTTTATCCATAGAATTAAGATATAAAGGCTATATCTTTTTTTCTTCCTATTTTGGTTCTCACGAATTCTTTTTATTTGCTACAGCTCATCAAAATCGTGGTTTTTGACGATTTTGATGTAGAAATCCCATTTTTTCTAGTAGCTACTTTCTTTTTTTTCTATAGTAGAGATAGTCGCACGTAATGACAGATCACAGCCATATTATTAAAAGCTTGTGGTAAAAAAGGATTTCGTTCTAGTGCTCGAAAATAATATTCTAAAGCTTTTGTATGCTCTCCATTGCTTGTGTGTATAAGGCCTATATTATAGAGTATAAAACTTCGATCATAAGGATCCTTTTCTGGTCGCGTAGCTTCATAATAATTCTGTAAAGCTTCTGCATAATTTCCTTCGGATTGAGCCAACATTCGTTACGGTCGTTCAGTCTATTGAAAAGATCTCCGTTTCAAAACCGTACAGGATATTCTCATTTCATACGGCTCCTACCTTCTGTGCATAATACTGAGAAAAAGAATCTTTCGAATGAAAATCCACTATTCTCATCTTTTTATGAACTGAAAGAAGCTAGCATTTTTACAAGAAATCTCTAGTCAACCTTTTAATCAGAGGTTTTTCTGAATACCAATTCAGCATATTAATACTCCATATTAGTAGTAGATGAAAAAGGGAACTCCAATAATTTCTTTGTTCTTAACGCTTGCTGTTTCTAAGAATTAGTCACTTCAACGATCTTTGATGGTTTTATGGGTATCCAAAGTACGAACGAAATGGATGTTTGTTGTCCCAACCATTTTTGTTAGTCCCGATACCTATAAGGAAAAGGGGTATTTCAAACAAAGTTTTTGTTTTGTTGATTCCTAAGTGTAGTGCTTTTTCGCTATACTTAATAGGCTTTATTACTAGATAGAGTAGGATTGACCCGCAATACGAAAAAACCTATAGGTCTAATCTTTCGCTTAATGCTCAAATTGACAATTGAGGCATCTGAGATTGCATCAATCGAGGATACACGATTGAAGGGATGGATTGATGGTTCTATCCCCACCCAAACTTCACCTTTACCAAGCGTAGGTTTCTTTTCATGATTAGGTTTTTTCTATTCCGCAACACATTTTTCTTGCTAAGACTTAACTAAAGCTAAAAAAAACCAAGAAAAAAGAATCAAATCGCACCATCTCTGTAATAGGTAAATGCCTTTTTTTCTCCTGAAGTTGTTGGAATTATTCCCAGCAAGATATTGGCTACAATTGAAAAGGTCTTATCTATAAAATTCCCATTTATACGAGATCTAGGCATAATTTAGTAATTCGTTCTATTTTTTCATTATCCCTCAGGAAAATGATCCTAATAACAAAGGAAAAATAAAGTACAAAATTACGTAAAAAAAAGACAAGGAACTATTTGAAATAGTTCACTTTTTTGCCAATTTCATATTCTACCAATCAGTAGGTTATAATTTCATTTAAGTTCAATAAAATCACTAAAGATTTTATTTGACTAGGTTATGTAGATAATTTCAGAAGTTTTTTTTGTTATGATTATGATTCAGATACTGGAATTCTCTTTTCATCATTAAATCAACTCAAAATAAGCTCAAATCAACGTAGTAATTATATGTTTTAATTCCATAATTATGTGGCATATAATATATATGCCACACAAGAAAATTGAAATCGAAAAATCCCTGGTACGATTATTTCCTTTTCAATAAGTCCGTGGAGTATTTTCTTTATTGAAATAAGAAAAGAAAAAAGAAAATTGGAAAGGTATTTTTTCTTTCTATGGAACCTGTGGTGGGTTGCCCTATTCCTTTAGTAATAAGAAAACTCCCCTATTCACTCAGTTTTTTATCAAGAAAATTCTTGTTCGAAATATAGAATGTCAATATAAATATATATTGTAGGAGAGATGGCCGAGTGGTTGAAGGCGTAGCATTGGAACTGCTATGTAGGCTTTTGTTTACCGAGGGTTCGAATCCCTCTCTTTCCATTTTTTGGAATTCTTCACTGTTTTTGGTTAGGATTTTGAAGATCAAAAAAGAATTTTATTGTCCAGAAATCCACTTTTTCCTTTTTTTCTGTACGTTGAACAAAGTGATCAAGAATTTGTAAAGAAAGGTTTTTTTGAATGAGAAAGATTAACCTTGCCTTTTTTTATGTTTCAGATTGGGACAAATCACTGTAAGTTGTCTGCGCCTACGAACTAGTCGGCATCTTTGACAAATTTTGCGAACTGATGCTCCAATTTTCATAGTTTTTTTTTGTTATCTTTTTTCTTTGTTGAATTCACTGGGAAGAAATAAGACTCATCTATTTATTTTATTGGAATTAATAATTTTCATTGGGTCCCAGAAAGAGAAAAATCAGCCGAATCTGCCTAATCTTGGTTAGGCTTTGTTTCTTTGTTATCTCTTTCCTCTGCTGAATCGCTGCTCATTGGATTTGTGCTTTCTGGGTCCAACAATGATTCAGGAGAAGTGGGATTCTCCATTGCTTTATGATCATCTGTCGTTTGTTCTATCCCATGAGGTTTTGATAATACTCGGGGAAACCGATACAAAATCCTTCCTTTTTTTGAATCAAACTCACTGATTTCGATCTTGACTCTATCCCCCAGTACCACGAGTACATGATTACGACGTATATTGCCAGAGAGATAACCCAGAACGATTTGATTATTATGATCCAAACGCACGTGGAAAAGGATATCTTTGATCGGTTCCACAATGGTTCCTTCATACACAAGTCGTCTTTTCCCGTTGTTATCTTTTCTAGGAGTGCCACTCTTGTTTTTTTTCATAAACAACATGGATTCTATTTATATTAATAAATTTTTGGATGTACAAAATTGCTTGAAACTGATATAATTAATAATTGAGAATTTGAATATTGTCTTTTGTATTTTTTTCTATTTTGATGAGGATTACCATACATAACACAAAATCTCTCCTCCAATTCTTTGAAGTCGAGCTTCTCGATCTGTCATTATACCCCGAGAAGTAGATAGAATTACAATTCCTATTCCGCCTAGAATCTTAGGAATTCGTTGATATTTTGAATAAATTCGTAGACTAGGTCTACTTATACGTTTTAAAATAGTTCTAGTTCTATATATTCCCTTTCGAGTCTTTCTATATCGTAGAGTTAAAATCAAGAAATTTTTTTGATGTTCTTGATGTTTCCGAACATTTTCAATAAAACCTTCAGTTAAAAGTATTTTAACAACGTTCTCCGTAATATTTGTAGATGGTATTCGAACAGTTTCTTTTTTAGCCATGTCAGCATTTCTTATCAAAGTTATAAGATTGGAAATAGTGTCTTTACTCATGACGAACTAGGCTTATGGGTTCTCGCTAATTGTTATGTAATCAACATGTTTTATTTTTTTTTCATTCGAGAAAGAATATATACCTGAGAAACAATCTAAGAATTTCATCTATTTCAAATAAAGATACCCAATATCCAGAAAATAGATATATTTTCGAGTTTTATTTACTAGTTTTTATAATACATCAGGAGCTAATGAAAGGATTTTAGTAAAACGAAATTTTCTCAATTCTTCAGTGATTGCACCAAAAATCCTAGATCCCTTTGGATTTCCTTTTTGATCAATGATAACTGCTGCATTGTCATCGTATTTTATTATCATACCATCTTCGCGTTTGAGTTCCTTACGTGTACGTACAACTACAGCTCTAATTACTTCTGATCTTTCTAGAGACATATTGGGAACTGCTTCTTTGATTACAGCAACAATAACATTACCAATTTGAGCATATCGTTGATTACTCGCTCCTATGATTCGAATACACATCAATTTTCGAGCACCGCTGTTATCCGCTACATTCAACATGGTCTGAGGTTGAATCATATCTTTTTCATTTCAATTTCGTAATTTCAGTGCAATAAGATAAAAAAAAAAGAAGAAAGAAATATTTTCTGTCCATAAAAAAGAAACCTACACTTGCTTTTGAATCTTTAATGTCTTATTTTTTTGTTTTGTTCTATATTTCTATTCTGAAATAAGAAATTGAGTTTGGATAGGCATTTTGTGAGCAGCTATTAAGATCGCTCTTCTAGCTACAGGTT
>JAMQYH010000377.1:0-40410 GCA_027562975.1 Rhynchospora breviuscula
GTGCAGTACTCGCTGTACGACTGGAACGGCCTGGGGACGGCGACCTGGACGGGCATCGACAACTATCTGCAGGTCTTCCAGGACCCGCAACTGCGTGAGTCGTTCGGCCACGCGGTCGTGCTGATGGGGTTCTACGCCGCCCTGCCGGTGACGATCGGCCTGCTGCTCACGGCTCTCATCTCCCGCTCTCACCAGATGCGGTCGATGTCGTTCTACCGCACGGTGCTCTTCCTCCCGCAGGTCATCGCCTCCGTCGTCGTCGCCACGATCTGGGTGGCCATCTATTCGCAGAACGGTCTCGTGAACGAGGTGCTCCGGGCGGTCGGTCTCGCCGATCTCGCCCGCGTCTGGCTGGGCGACTACGACACCGCTCTGTTCGCGATCGGGCTGGTGGGCACGTGGCTCAACATCGGGCTCTGCCTGGTGCTGTTCCTGTCGGGGGTCGGCAACATCCCGCCGGAGCTGTTCGAGGCGGTGCGGTTGGACGGCGCCGGCAGGTTCCGCGAGTTCACGACGATCACGCTCCCGGCGCTGCGCGGGGCAGATCGCCGTTGCTCTCACGCTGACGGTGGTCTCGGCGTTGAAGACCTTCGACCTCGTCTACATCACCACGCGCGGCGGGCCGGGCAACAGCACCACCGTTCCGGCGTTCGAGGCCTACAACCGCGCCTTCAACACCGGCCAGGTGGGCCTGGCGTCGGCGGTCGCCGTCGTGCTCACCATCGTGATCGTGCTCGTCACGATCGCCATCAGCCGCATCGAACCGAAGGATGTCGAATGAAGCTGTCACGGGGCGAGAAGATCGTCAACCAGCTCATCCTGGCGATGTTCGCGGTCTTCGCGATCGTCCCCCTGGTGGGGGTGCTCCTGTCGTCGCTGACACCGTCGGAGGAGAACACCGGAGGATTCGCGATCCCGAGCCGCCTCGCGCTGGAGAACTATGCCCAGGCGTGGACGCGCGGCAACTTCGCGGTGTACATGATCTCGAGCGTCATCGTCACCGTCGCGGTCGTCGTGCTGACGGTGGTGCTGAGCATCTTCGCCGGCTTCGCCTTCGCACGGATGAACTTCGTGGGCTCCACGGTGCTGTTCTACGTGCTCCTGCTCGGCCTCACCCTGCCGGCTGAGGCGTTCATCATCCCGCTGTACTTCAACATGCGCTCGATGGGCGTCACCAACACCTACTGGGCGCTGATTCTGCCGCAGACGGCCCAATCGCTGGCGTTCGCGACGTTCTGGATGCGCAACCAGTTCCGCACCTTCCCGGGCGACATCCTCGAGGCGGCGCGCTTGGACGGGGCCAGGGACATCCGGGTGCTGTGGCAGATCGTCGTGCCGCCGACGGTCGCCCCCATCATGACCATGGCGGTGCTCATCACGATGTGGACGTGGAACGAGTTCCTCATCCCGCTCGTGATGATCGTCTCCAACAACCTGCGAACCGCCCCACTCGTCTCGCCTTCTTCCAGGGGCAGCACGTCACCGACTACTCGCTGCTCGCCGCCGCCGGGTCATGGTGGCCCTGCCGATCGCGGTGCTCTACTTCGCCCTGCAGAAGCGGTTCATCAGCGGCATGGTCGGCGGCATCTCGCAGCGTTGAGGTCCGCCCCGGCGTCCATCCGCGAGCGCCGGCTCGCACGGCTTGCGGAGGCTCCTTGACGGTGCACCGCACAGCATCCCACCGAAGATTTCGGCGAACCGCGACAGATTCGACGCTCTCACTCGTATTTACAAGTGCGGCGTCCTGTCGTGATCGTCTCTCACATCTGGAAGGTCGGATCGCTCGTGCGTTCTCTCACCCCACCCCTTACGCGCGCGCTCGTCGCCGCTGTCCTTGCCGTCTTGGCTGCGCCCCTGTTCTTCTCGGCGCCGGCCTTCGCAGCGTCTTCCGCGCCGGAGGAGTCGCCGTTCGACACCGCGCAGGAGGCGCTCGGCCTGTCTCCTGATGATGCACAGCGTCTCGCCCCCGGCGTGAACGTCGCCGTCGATGACGACACCGCCAAGGTGTCTCTCGGTAATGTCCAGGTAGCCGTCGCGGGGCCAGCCGACAAACCCGCCGACACGACCGTCCCTTTCCGATGGGGGTCCGACTCATGAGCCTCCTCGCTGAAGGTGAGTCCACAGCGACCTTCGAGCTCGACCTCCCGAGCCGGGTCTCGCTCGCCCCAGCCGGCGACGGATACGACCTCGTGGGCGACGCCAGCGGCACCCGAGTGATCCTCGGACACATCGCCAAGCCCTGGGCTGTCGACGCCCTGGAGAAGAAGATCGATACGTTCTACACGTTGGAGGGAACCACCCTCACACAGCACATCGACCCTGCCGGCGCTGCTTACCCTGTCGTCGTCGACCCCGCGATCACTGTGGGTTGGGGAGCCGATGGCCCTGGGGTCTACTGGAACATGTATGGCTACCAGGCGAAGGCGCTCGCCGCTGCCGTATCCACCTCGCTCGCGCTGATCGCGTCCGGTGGGTGCGCGGCCGCGGGGAAGGTTCCCCGCGTCGGCTACATCATCGCGGGGCTGTGTGGCTTCATCGGGTTGCCCCGTCTGCGCGATGTGCTCGACAACATCCGCAGGATCATGAGCAGCACCGGGCTCGACAACAGCACGTGCTACCAGATCAAGGTTCCCGCGGCGCCCAGGTTCCGCGCGACCAGCAGGTCGAACTGTGCGTAGGCTCGGCGCGCTCCGTGTCTGGATCCCGGGTGTGATCTACCTGGCGTCCCTGGTGATCGCGTTCTTCACACCCTCTTACGAGTGGGTGGTCGGCGCCGGCGCGGGGACGACGATCCTCGGATGCATCGCGCTGGACACGGTCGTGCGCCGCCGACGGCAGAACCGCGCGAAGGGGGCCTCCCGTGCCGAGCCTGACTCCCGCGACGTTATCCCCCGCCCCACACCTCGCCCGCCACCCGGCGGAAGTTGCCCCACAGCACAGCCTCGATGGCGGTGTCGCGCCAGCCGCGCGAGCGCAGGTGGGTGCCGAGGGTGACGAAGGTCTCGGGCGGCATCCATTCGATCGGGCCCCAGCGGGTGTAGCTCTCGTCGTAGATCTCGGGGGTCTCGGCCATCGAGGCCCAGAAGTCGAGGTAGTCGAAAGAGAAGTCGCTCGAGACGCCGACGTGGTCGATGCCGATGAGCTCGACGGCATACTCGAGGTGACGGGTCATCGCATCGAGCGTCGGGGTGTTCGGCCCGAGGAAGATCCCCACCCCGGTGATACCCACCACCCCGCCGGTCTCGGCGCACGCGCGCGCCTGCTCGTCGGTGATGTTGCGGGGGTGATCCCACACCTCCCGCATGCACGAGTGGCTGTAAACGACGGGTGTGGCCGACACCTCGCACAGGTCGAGACCGGTACGGATGCTGCAGTGCGAGCCGTCCGGGACGATCCCCGCGGCGTTGAGCTCGGCCACGAGCGCGCGACCCCAGGCGGTGAGGCCCGTGTCCGTGGTGTCCAGACACCCGCAACCGGCCTGATTGGCGTGGTTGTAGCTGGGGAGGAGGGTCCGCACACCGAGGGCCGCCATCCGCGCGACGTTGTCGAGATCGCCCGCGAGAGGGCCGGAGTCCTCGAGGTCGAACACGACGGCGGTGCGACCGGCGGTGGCGATCCCGTCGACCTCGGCGACCGTCTCGGCGAGCGCGAGGTGCGCGTCGGCCTCCACCTGGGCGCGGAAAGACCGCAGGTACGACTCTGTGTCGGCGAGGGAATGCGGGCTGTAGCCGACGTTGAGCGAGACCAACCCGGCGCCCTCGTACCGCCGGATCTCCGAGACGTCGGCGTTCACGTCGAGCGCGACGCACGAGTGCTGGTCCCAGATGCGGTTCACGTCCGCGATTGTCTCAGCAATCCCGCCCCTACGGTAGAGGGGTGCAGCCCTTCGCTCTGACGACCGACCGGCTCCTGCTGGATCAGCCCACGAGAGCCGACGTCGACGACATCGCTCAGGCGTGCACCGATCCGCTGTTCGAGCGGTTCATGACGACGCCGTGGCCCGTATGAGCGGCACCACGCCGAGTTCTTCGTGGACGAGTTCGCGCCCAACGGCTGGGCGACCGACCTGGAGTGGACGTGGGCGATCCGCGAGAGCGGCGAGGATCGGATCCGCGGGATGATCAGCATCCGCCTGCACAACGGCATGGTCGGGTTCTGGCTCGACGGAGCGCGCCGCGGGAGGGGGGTACATGGTCGAGGCGCTCGGTTGCGGTCGTCGACGCGGCGTTCACCAGAACCGAGCTCGACGCGTTGCTGTGGGAGTGCCGGGTCGGCAACGTCTCGTCGATGCGGGTCGCGCAGAAGGCGGGGTTCTGGTTCACCGGGGAGAAGCTCGGGCCTCATCCCTTCGCGCAGCGGTGTGCCGCATCTGTCATGGACCGGCGCGCTCGGCCGCGACGACGACCGTGCTCCGAAGGAGGGGTGGCCCGTCGGCGCGTGACGGCGAGACGACGCGGGATGCCGTCGGCCCCGCGCGGCAGCGGTGTCAGATCCGCTCCGTCAGCCAGTCGACTTGAATCTGCCAGTGGGCCACGCCGCCGCCGTCGTGCCCGTTGAACCCGTAGACCTCGATGCGGCGGTCGGTCGCCGCGAGGGCGTTGAACGCGGCGAACACGGTGGAGGGCAGCACCACGTCGTCCATCAGGCCCACGGAGAAGAGGGCGGGGACGGTGATCCTGCGTGCGAACGAGACCGCATCGACGTATGACAGCGTGCGGAACACCGCGTCCGTGCGGTCTCGATGCACGGCCAGGTATCGTGCGACCTCGTTGTACGGGGTCGTCGTCGCCAGCTCCACCGAGCGCCGGAAGTGGCAGAGGAAAGGCACGTCCGGCAGGACCGCGCGAACGGTCGGCGACAACGCTGCGGCAGCCAGGGCGATGCCGCCGCCCTGACTCACCCCCGTCACGGCGATCCGGTCGGGATCCACGCCCGGGAGCGTGCCCAGCTGGTCGAGCAGGCGCACGGCGTCGACGATGAGCCGGCGGTAGTAGTACGTCGCGGGGTCTTCGATGCCGCGGGTCATGAACCCCGGGAAGGCGGCAGCGGATCCATGGGGGTCAGGGGTATCTCCACCCGAACCCCAGGCGCTTCCCTGCCCCCGGACGTCCATGACGACGTGGGTGAAGCCGGCCGATGCCCAGCGCAGGTGCTCGGCCGGGTTTCCGCGCCCCCCACCGTATCCGACGAACTCCACCACGGTGGGCGCGGGGCGGTCGGACGAACGGATGACCCACGCGCGGACAGGTTCGCCGCCGAACCCGCCGAAGGTGACGTCGTCCACGGTGAGGGATGTCAGCGGTGTGGCCGCCGCAGCGGTGGTCACCTCGCCAGCGAGTTGGCGCGCCTGGTCGAGCGACTGCTCCCAGAAGGGGTCGAAGTCGTCGGGTTCGGTGACGTCTCCGCGACAGTCGCGCAGTTCAGCGAGGGGCAGGTCGGTGTGGGGCATGGATCATCCTTGATTTGTTTTGCCATGCAACATAATAGTCTGCCGACGCGGCCGGCGCCAGTGAGTGCTCAAGGGGCGCCGCCACTGCCTAGGCTGAGCGGGGTGACCACCGCGCCCTCCGCACTCCGAGGCTGGCCCGGCCTGCCCGACACCGAGCGCAAGGTGCTGCGGGAACTCCTCCTTCACGGTCCGCAGTCGCGGGTGCGCATCGCGGAGAAGGTCGGGCTGTCACGCGCGAGCCTGACCCGTGTGGCGCGGGGTCTTCTCGACTCGGGATTCGTGACCGAGGGCGCGACGGAGAACTCCGGGCTTCGGGGACGGCCCGCGGAGATCCTGAGACTGCGTCCTGAGGCCGCCCACTTCGCGGGCCGTCAAGCTGACCGGCGACGTCTGCTACGTGGTCGTGATCGACCTGGCCGCGCGCGTGGTCGCGGAGGCGGAGAGCGAGCTGCCCTCACGACAGGTGGCGGACGTGGTCGCCACGGTCGCGCGTCTTCTCCGCGATGCCAGCAGAGACGGGGCCGAGCCCGCGGGAGTAGGGGTCGCCGTCGCCGGAGACGTTCGTCTGGCGGGACGGCTCATCGATCCTCATGAGCTCGCCCTTTCTCGGATGGGCTGAGGTGCCCCTGGCCCGCCTCCTCGGAGAGGCGACGGGGCTGCCGGTGACGGTGAGCAACGACGTCCAGGCGCTCACGGCCGCCCAGCACTGGTTCGGCGGACTCGCCCCGCATCGCTCGATGGTGGTCTACGGTCTGGGTGCGGGCATCGGCAGTGGCATCGTCGTCCACGACGAGATCCTCGGAGGCGCGCACGGCCGCGCCGGACGCGTGGGGCACACCCGTATCGGTGGTGCGGGCGCACTCTGCAATCAGGGGCACCGCGACTGCGTGCACAGCTTCGTGACGATCCCGGCGATCGAGGCCAACGCCGGCGACTCCGCGGGGTCGTATGCAGAGGTCGTCGCCCGCGCTCGCGCCGGCGGCGCCGGTGAACTGCGTGCCTTCCGCGAAGCCGGACGGGCCATGGGCGCGATCATCGCGGAGGCTGTCAACACGCTCGACCCCGAGATCGTACTGGTGCTCGGCGAAGGTCGTGAGCTGTTCGAGTTCGCACCCGACGAGGTCCACAGCGGCCTGAGCGAGCATCTCGAGCTCGGCGATCCCGCCTCGGTCCGCATCGAAACACCCCCCTTCACCTTCGGCGAGTACGCGCGTGGCGCCGCGGTGGCCGCGCTGCGAGATCGGCTGACCTAACGCTCATCGAATTTGTTCTCACTACTTGACAAATAGTGGCGATCGTCCGATTCTGGTTCCCACGCCGTCCTGCGGCGCCCCGAGTGAACCGAATCACACCACTACGAAGGAGTAGAACCGATGAAGCGAAATGCGCTGAGACGCGCCGTCGCCGTCGCCGCATCCGTCGGGATCGCCGCCGCACTCACCGCCTGCAGCAGCGGTGGCAGCCCCGCTCAGGAAGACGGTCCCGTCACCCTGACCTACTGGACCTGGGCGCCCGGGGTGGCGCAGGTCGTCGACACCTGGAACGCGCAGCATCCCGAGATCCAGGTCAAGGTCGAGCAGCCGCCGGAGCAGACGACATCGTGGCCAAGGTGCTGGCCGCGCAGCGGGGCCGGCGAAGGCCCCGACATCTTCGCGGCCGAGTACCAGAAGGTGCCGAACCTCGTGCTCAGCGGTGCCGGATACGACATCTCGAGCATGATCGGCGACGCCAAGGCCGACTTCACCGACTCGACCTGGTCGCTCGTGACCGTCGGCGACGGCGTCTACGCCGTGCCCCAGGACACCGGGCCGATGGTGTTCATGTACCGCGCTGACATCTTCGCCCAGCACGGCTGGCAGGTGCCGACCACCTTCGACGAGTACGCCGCGCTGGCCGCGCAGGTGCGCACCACCCTGCCCAACACCTACCTCGGGGGCTTCCCCGACGAGGGAGCCACCCTGGCCGCCTACTCCATGCAGGCCGGCGCCCAGTGGTGGTCCACCGAGGGTGACGCGTGGAAGGTGGACATCGACGGCGCACCCACCCGCCAGGTACTGGACTTCTGGGAGCCGCTGGTCAGGAAAGACCTGATCTCCACCACCCACTTCTTCACCCCGGAGTGGAACACCGCCCTCAACGACGGCACCCTGCTGTCGTGGATGGTCGGCGTGTGGGGCCCCGGTTCCATCGCCTCGGTCGCTCCCGACACCGCCGGCGACTGGCGCATCGCGAAGATGCCGGCGTGGCGCAGCGGGGAAACCGCCACGGGCCTCTTCGGCGGGTCGTCGGCCATGGTCGGCGCCACCACGAAGCACGCGAAGCAGGCGGTCGAGTTCCTCACCTGGCTCAACGGCTCGAAGGAGGGCTCCTCACTGCTGGCGGAGGGAGGGCTCTTCCCCGCTTCCGTCGCGGGGCAGGAGTCGCTGCCCTCACTCGAGGTGCCGAAGCTGGCCACCGGGCAGAGCGACTTCTGGCAGGTCGCGTCGCAGGCGGCATCCGATGCCGTGCCCTTCACGTGGGGACCGAACGTCCAGTTCGCATTCGATTCGTACAGCGACTCCATCAAGAAGGCGCTCACGGGCGGCACGCCGTGGACGGACGTGCTGACCAGCACGCAGGACGCTGTCATCGGCGACCTGAAGAACACCGGATTCACCGTCCAGTGACAGCAGGGGGAGTCCGGCGGACGTCGGGCTCCCCCCGCTTCGAGGGAGAGCGAACCATGACCACTGCCGCATCCGCGCGCCCCCGGCGGCGCTCACCGAGGCCACGGCTGGCCCCGTGGCTCTTCCTGAGCCCGGCGATCATCCTCTTCGTCGCGTTCCTCATCGTGCCGATGGGCTACGCGATCTACCTGAGCTTCGTCGCACGGCGAGTCACTGGCGGCGCCTACGGAACCCGCCAGCTCGTCTTCGCGGGCTTCGACAACTACGTCACGGCACTGACCGATCCCGAACTGCTCGCCGGACTCGGCCGACTCCTCCACTTCGGGCTGCTCTCCGTGCCGATCACCCTCGGCGGCGCGCTGCTGCTGGCTCTGCTGCTGGACCTGCCGCGGATCCGCCTCGCGCGGTTCACCCGCGTGGCGATCTTCGTGCCCTACGCCGTCCCGGGAGTGGTCGCGACCCTGCTGTGGGGGTTCATGTATCTCCCCTCGACGAGCCCGATCAACTGGGTCATGCGGAGCATGGGCCTTCCGCCCTTCGACCTGCTCGACGCCGACGGCCTCTACGGCGCACTGGCCAACATCGCCGTCTGGTCAGGCATCGGCTTCAACATGATCATCCTGTACACGGCGCTGAGATCCATCCCGGTCGACATCTACGAGGCGGCGCGGCTGGACGGCGCGGGGGGAGTGGCAGATCGCCTGGCGCATCAAGATCCCGCTCCTCACGCCGGCCCTCCTGCTGACGTTCATCTTCTCCCTCCTGGGCACCCTGCAGGCCTACTCCGAGCCCACGACCCTCAAGAGCCTCTCCGACGCGATCTCCACCTCCTTCTTCCCGCTGATGAAGGTGTATCGCGACGCGTTCGCGCTGGACAACACCTCGGGCGCAGCGGCGATGTCGGTCGTTCTCGCGCTCGGCACGCTCGTCGTGTCACTCCTGCTGCTGCGGGTACTGCAGCGGCGCACCTTCGAACAGAGCTGAAGCGGAGCAGGAAGAGCCATGACAACCCTCGAGGTCCGTTCCCGACGCACGCGCCGCGCGTTCGCGGTAATTCCCACCATCGTCCTGCTGCTGGCTGCCGCGTACACCCTGTTCCCGCTCCTGTGGGTGGTCATGGCGTCGACGAAGTCCGCGGGAGAGCTCTTCTCCACGTTCTCCCTCGCCCCGGGCACCGGATTCTTCGACAACATCGCCGCGCTCAGCTCCTTCGAGGGCGGGAAGTTCTGGATGTGGTCGCTGAACTCCCTGATCTACGCAGGCGGCGGCGCGCTGCTGTCGACGCTCGTCTCCGCGCTGGCAGGATACGCGCTGGCACGGTTCGACTTCCGCGGACGCGCGATCCTGTTCACGGTGCTGTTCGCGGGGGTGCTCCTCCCCGGTATCACCCTGGCGATCCCGCAATACTTCCTCGTGGCATCGGCGGGGATCTCCAACACCTACTGGGCGGTGCTGCTGCCGTCGATCATCAATCCGTTCGGAATCTACCTCGCCACCATCTACGCGCAGGGCGCTGTGCCGACCGAGACCCAGGAGGCTGCGCGCATCGACGGCGCGGGAGAGTTCCGCATCTTCGCGACGGTCGCCCTGCCGATGATGGTGCCAGGTCTCGTCACGGTGTTCATGCTCCAGTTCATCGGTATCTGGAACAACTTCCTTCTGCCGTTCATCATGCTCAGCAACGAGCAGCTGATGCCGCTCACCACCGGGCTCTACCTGTTGCTCAACCGCGGCACGGGGGACGCCGGTGCTCTATACGTACGCGATCACGGGAGCTCTTCTCGCGATCATCCCCCTCGTCATCCTGATGCTCGTGCTCCAGCGCTATTGGAAGCTCGACCTCATCAGCGGCGGAATCAAAGGCTGAGGAGCGAGATTGTCCACTGACTTCGAATCGCACGCGCGCGACCTCGGGGGGCCGCGGCTCTTTCCGTGGATCGCGAACGGACTCGCGTTCGGCGGCGACTACAGCCCCGAGCAGTGGCCGGAGGAGGTCTGGGAGGAAGACGTCGCCCTCATGCGCCGGGCGGGTGTGAACTCCGTCAACCTGGGGGTCTTCTCCTGGGGTCTGCTGGAGGTCGCCGACGGTGTCTTCGAGTGGGGGGTGGCTCGACCGGGCGATGGATCTTCTTCACCGCAACGGCGTCGGCGTCAACCTCGCGACCCCCACGGCTGCACCTCCGATATGGCTGCTGCGCGCACACCCGGAGATCCTGTCAGAGGATGCCGAAGGTCGCCGTACCGGCCAGGGGCGGCCGGCTCGGCTGGGCGGCCTCCTCGGCCACCTTTCGTCGCTACGCGCTGCGGATGGTGTCTGCGCTCGCCTCGCGCTACGCGGAGCACCCCGCCCTGCGGATGTGGCACGTCAGCAACGAACTCGGCAACGAGAACCACCGCAGCTTCGACCCCGAGACAGCCGAGGCGTGGCGGAGATGGCTCGGCGAGCGGTACGGCGAGGTGTCGGCCCTGAACGCGGCGTGGGGCACGGCCTTCTGGGGGCACGTGTACACCTCGTTTGATCAGATCGAGCCGCCGCGGTTCGCCCGCACGTGGCACAACCCGGGCATGGAACTGGACTTCGCACGATTCTCCTCCGACGCGCTGCTGGCCCACTACGAGGCGGAGCGCGATCTGCTGCGGACGTTGACCCCCGACATCCCGATCACGACGAACTTCATGGTCATGAACAGCCCGAGCGTCGCCGACTATCGGAGGTGGTCGCGCGAGGTCGACATCGTCTCGAACGACCACTACACGATCTTCGCCGACCCCGAACGGCACGCGGAGCTGGCATTCAGTGCCGACCGCACTCGCGGGATCGCCGACGGCCGCCCGTGGCTGCTGATCGAGCACTCCACCGCGGCCGTCAACTGGCAGCGGGTCAACCGCGCGAAGGGTCCGGGCGAGCTCCGACGCAACTCCCTCGCCCACATTGCGCGCGGCGCCGACGGCGCGCTGTTCTTCCAGTTCCGTGCCTCGACCGCGGGGGCCGAGCAGTTCCACTCGGCGATCGTGCCGCACGCCGGGGCGGACTCCCAGATCTTCCGCGACGTCACGGCGCTCGGCGCCCAGATGCGGGCTCTGGCGGCGGTGCGGGGGGACCACGGTGCAGAAGGCGTCCGCGTCGCCCTGCTGTTCGACCACGACGCCGCGACCGCGTGGAAATGCGGCCGCAAGCCGACCGAGCTCATCACCGACATCGACCTGCCCGTGGAGGTGCATCGCGCCTTCACCGAGGCGGGGATCGCGGTCGACGTGCTCACCCCCGATGTGCCGCTGGACGGCTACGACCTGGTCGTGGTGCCCACGCTCTACCTTGTCCGCGACGACCTCGCTCCTCAGTTGGAGTCGGTGGTCGCTCGCGGCGGGGCACGTTCTCGTGACCTACCTCTCCGCGATCGTCGACGCGGGGAACCGGGTGCGTGCCGGCGGTTATCCCGGCCCGCTGCGGGAGCTGCTGGGTGTGCGGGTGGACGAGCACTTCCCCTTGTTCGACGACGAGGTCGTCCGCCTCGACGACGGGACCACGGCGACGGTGTGGTCGGAGCGGGTGATCCCCGCCGACGCGGAGGTGCTGGTGCGGATGGTCGACGGGCCGCTTCCCGGCGGACCGGCGGTGACCCGCCGCTCGGTGGGGAAGGGCACCGCCACGTACGTGGCCGTGCGACCCGACCGCGACGAACTGGACCGCGTCGTCGCCGACCTCGTGCGCCTCGCACGCGTGAGCCCGGTGGTTCCGGGTGACCGCGGGCTCGAGCTCACCCGTCGCGTGGGCGACGGGGTCTCGTTCGTGTTCGCGATCAACCACACCGCGCGCGACCTGAGTCTCGAGGTCTCGGGCGTGGAGCTGTTCAGCGGTGATCGCATCGACGGGCGCACGATCGTGCGCGCGGGCGATGTGAGGGTGTTCGAGGAGCGCGATCAGTGAAGTTCACAGACGGATTCTGGGCGCTCAGACCCGGCGTCGAGGTGCTCTACGCGCAGGAGGCGTATGACATCGTCGAGCGGGAAGAGCGCCTGATCGTCACGGCGCCCACGAAGGTGATCGCCCAGCGCGGCGATACCCTGAACCGGCCGACACTCACGGTGACACTGTCGGCTCCGTTGCCGGGCGTCATCGGCGTGACGGTCGAGCACTTCTCGGGAACGCGCGGCAGACGACCGTTCGTCGAGGCGATGGGCGAGTCGGGTGTCGCCCGGGTCGATGCCGCCGCCTGCGTCCTCACCAGCGGCGAGCTCTCGGTGCGCGTCAGCCGGGGCGCGCCCTGGTCGATGACCTTCGAGACGCCACACCGCGTGCTCACCGCCAGCGGACACAAGTCACTCGGGTACGTGCGCGCCCGCGCGGGTGCCCACCTGGAGCCGGGGGCGGTCGAAGGGGGGATGCCGTCGGCCGAGCGGTGCTTCGTCCACGAGCAGCTCTCCCTCGGCGTGGGCGAGCACATCTACGGGCTGGGTGAGCGCTTCGGGCCGCTCGTGAAGAACGGGCAGTCGATCGACGTGTGGAACGCCGACGGGGGCACCTCGAGCGACCAGGCGTACAAGAGCATCCCCCTGTACCTCAGCGATCGCGGCTACGGCGTCTTCGTCGATGATCCGGGGAGGGTGTCTTTCGAGGTCGGGTCGGAGGCGGTGGAGCGCGTGCAGTTCTCCGTCGGCGGGGAGCGGCTGCGCTACTACGTGATCGAGGGCGATCCGGCCACGGTTCTCGAGCGCTACACGCGATTGACCGGTCTCCCGAGCGAGGTGCCGGCGTGGTCGTACGGGCTGTGGTTGAGCACCAGCTTCACCACCCAGTACGACGAGGCCACGGTGACGTCGTTCGTCGACGAGATGCGGCGGCGGGAGCTTCCGGTCAGCGTGTTCCACTTCGACTGCTTCTGGATGCGGGAGTTCAACTGGTCGGACTTCGTATGGGATGACCGCGCCTTCCCGGATCCGGAGGGGATGCTGGAGCGTCTGCACGCGCGCGACCTCAAGGTCTCGGTGTGGATCAATCCGTACATCGCGCAGCGGTCGCCGCTGTTCGAAGAGGCTCGCAGCCTCGGCTACCTCGTGCGAAAGCGTGACGGCGACGTATGGCAGTGGGACATGTGGCAGGCCGGTATGGCGCTGGTCGACTTCACCAACCCGGATGCCGCGGAATGGTTCGCGGGCAAGCTTCGCGTGCTGCTGGACCAGGGAGTGGACTGCTTCAAGACCGACTTCGGCGAGCGGATACCCCTCGACGTGGTGTACGCCGATGGGTCCGACCCCGAGGAGATGCACAATCGGTACACGCTGCTGTACAACCGCGTGGTCTTCGAGCTCCTGGAGGAGCACCGGGGCCGCGGCGATGCGGTGCTGTTCGCCCGATCCGCAGCGGCAGGCGGCCAGAGCCTCCCGTGCACTGGGGAGGCGACTCGACATCCACCTTCGACTCGATGGCCGAGACCCTGCGCGGGGGGCTGTCGCTCGCCATGAGCGGGTTCGCCTTCTGGAGCCACGACATCGGGGGCTTCGAAGGGATGCCCGACGCCGAGGTCTTCAAGAGGTGGACGGCGTTCGGCCTGCTTTCCAGCCACTCGCGCTTCCACGGCTCCAGTTCGTACCGCGTGCCGTGGCTGTTCGACGAGGAGGCCGTCGAGGTCACCCGGTTCTTCGCGCGACTGAAGAACGAGCTGATGCCCATGCTCTTCGCCGCGGGCCGGGAGGCCGCGGAGACCGGAATGCCGATCATGCGTCCCTTGCCGCTGGCCTTCGCGGGGGACCCCGCGGTGTCGTATCTGGATCGGCAGTACATGCTCGGCGGCGACCTCCTGGTCGCTCCGGTGTTCCGAGCGGACGGCGAGGTGCAGTTCTATCTGCCGGACGGTGAGTGGACTGCGCTTCTCACCGGCGAGCGCGTCGCCGGCGGCCGATGGCGCACGGAACGCCACGGTCCCCTGAGCCTTCCGCTGTATGTGAGGGAGGGGGCGGTGCTCACCCGGGGCGGCCGCTCCGACCGTCCCGACTACGACTACGTCGACGGTCTCGTGCTCGAGGTGTATCCGGGGGGGAGCCGAGGGCCTGCGCGAGGTGCGCGTCACGCGTCCCGACGGCTCCGACGAGCGGTTCGTCGTCGAGTGGACCGCGGAGATGGTCCGGGCTCGCGGCGACGTTCCGACGGGATGGATGCTGCGCCTCGGCCCGAACGGCGCCGAAGCTGTCGCGCAGGGGGGCGAGGCGATGCTCTCGCGACGGTGAGGCTTCGGCCGGGGGCGGCGAGGCGTCACCGCGCGACGGGCGCCGTCGAGTGGCGAACCACAAGATGCACGGGAGCGACGACTCCCGTGAGGGGCTCGGCTTCCGAGTCGCTCTCCAGCGCGGACAGAACGAGCTCACCGGCGCGCTCGCCCTGACTCCTGACATCCTGTGAGACCGTGCTGAGGCCGACGACCTCCGAGAGCGGATGGTCGTCGATGCCCACCACAGAGACGTCCGCGGGCGTCCGCAACCCGCGACGGGTCAGTTCGCTCAGCACCCCGAAGGCGAGCTCGTCGCTGTGGGCGTAGATGGCGGTGGGCCGCTCACCCGGCTGATCGAGCAGCTCGGCTGTGGCGGATGCGGCGCGTTGCGCGCTCCACGGCACGTCCCGCACGAGTGCGGGGTCGCCAGCGATGCCAGCGCGGGCGAGTGCGGCATGGTACGCGCGGGTGCGTCCGGGAACGCTGGGCCAGCCGGGTTGATCGGGATCGTGACCGGCGACCATCGCGATGCGTCGGTGTCCGAGGTCGAGGAGGTGTTCCATGGCGAGGGTGCCCGCTTCGTGGTCGTCGATGCAGACGAAGGGGTAGTCCGCCGACTGCCCGCCGGCAGCCACGATCTTCGCGCCGATGAGTTCGAGGCGCCGACGGTCGGCAGCGCTCACGGGGGAAAGCGACCACGACGAGAGCGTCGACCTTCCGGCGAGCCGGCAGATCGCGCAAGAACGCGCGCCGATCCTGCTCATCGTCCACGTGATAGAGCAGGACGTCGAGCCCTGCGTCGGACAGCACCCTCTCGATGCCTCCCACCATCTGGCCGAAGAACCACCGGTCGATGTGAGGGACGACCAGGGCTACACGGCCGGTGACTCGGCGAGCGAGCCGTCGGGCTTCCGGCGAGGCGACGAAGTCGAGTTTCTGCGGCGGTGGCGAGCACCTTTTCGCGAGTTCGTGCCGAGACGCCGTAGGCGTCGTTCATCGCACGTGACGCCAGGGTGGCCAGGGAGACTCCCGCACGGCGTGCGACGTCGCCGAGGGTGATTGCGGAGTCGTTGCTCATGCCACTGAGCCTAGAGATCGATGCTTGACTTCGGAAGCGCTTCCGAACAATACTGTTTCGGAAGCGCTTCCGAAGACGCGAGGCGCCCTCGATGCCGAGGAAGGGCACACAATGAACAGTGATCGTCTGAGCCGGGCCTCGCGCCGCGGCATCCGTCTGCTCGCGGCATCGGCCGCACTCACCTCCGCCGCGATCGCACTCGCCGCCTGCGCGCCCCCGGGCTCGTCGGTAACGAGTGCGAACGCTCCGGCAGTGGCGGCCAGCACGGACCTGGGCAGCGACCCCATCACTCTCACGCTGTACGACGGAGCCGGACTGAAGACGATCGACGATGCGCTGATCGCCGCGTTCACCAAGAAGCATCCCAACGTCACCATCGAGACGCGCTACGACCCCGACAATGTGCAGTCGGTCAACGCTCCGCGCGTCCTCGCGTCGACCACGCCTCCGGACATCGCGCGCGTCAACGCGCTCGGCGACATCGTCAAGAGCGGGCTCCTGACGGACTTGACACCCTGGTCGAAGCTGTATGACTGGAGTTCCCTCCCCGGCGGTCAGATGGCGTACTACACCTCCACCTCGGACGGTGTGCGCGGCGACGGCCCACAGTTCTCGCTCGCGTCGGGGTTCACCGTGACCGGCCTCTACTACAACAAGCAACTGATGTCGTCGCTCGGCATCTCCGAGACCCCGACGACCATCGACCAGTGGCAGAGTGCGCTCGACAAGGCGGTGGCGGCGGGCAAGACCGGCATCATCGCGGGTAACGCCACGGGTCAGGCGACCTTCACCCTGCAGTATCTCCTGAACGGTCGGGTCGGTCAGAACGACATGAATGCGTGGATCTTCGACAAGCCGGGCCAGTCGATCGACACTCCCGCCGCTGTGGAGGGAGCGACCACGTTCGCTGACTGGGCGAAGAAGGGCTACTTCAACGCCGACGCCAACGGGACCCAGACCAGCGACGCCCTCGCGCGCTTCGCCGCGGGCGAGGCGCTGTTCTATGCCTCGGGAAACTGGGACGCGTCGAGTGTGGAGAAGCAGCTCGGCGACAACGCCGGCTTCATCCTGCCTCCCGCAAGCGGCACGTCGCAGCTTGCCATGAGCGATCCCGCATCCAACTTCGCCATCCCCGCGAAGTCGACGAACAAGAACGCGGCCGCCGCCTTCCTCGCCTTCCTCACCACGCCGGAGGCGCGACAGATCGCTGTCGACAACGGCTTCGCGCCCAGCGGTGGGGGAGACGCACCGTCGACGTCCGATCCGTTGGCCGGCGACGTCCAGAAAGCCTTCGCGACCCTGGTCGCCGCAGACGGGCAGGTCAACTTCGTGCAGAACGCCTCCAGCGGCTCGAACACCGCCTGGACGGCACAGGTGCAGCTCCTCCTCGCGGGCCAGACCTCACCCGAAGATGCGCTCAAAGCCGTGCAGACGCAGTACGAACAGGATCTGAAATGACGGACCTCGTCCCCGCGGCCCTCGACATCCGCTCGCGGGCCGCTGGCCGCCGCCGCGGCGGACTGAGGGCGTGGGCCGGGTGGCTGTTCGTTCTTCCGGCCTTGGCCTTCTACGCGGCTTTCGTGTTGAAGCCGCTGGCGACGGCCATCCAGTACTCCTTCTACGACTGGGACGGCGTCACGGTCGCCACGTTCGTCGGACTCGACAACTATGCGCGGGTCCTCACCGACCCGCAGCTGCTGTCGAGCATCGCCCACGCCTTCTTTCTCATCATCTTCTTCACGGTGCTGCCGGTCCTCGGCGGCCTTCTCATGGCGTCGCTGATCCGTGACCTCCGGTCCAAGACCTTCGGCACACTCGCTCGCACGACCCTCTTCCTCCCGCAGATCATCCCCGGAGCCGCCGCGGCTATCGCATGGGTCTGGATGTTCTCGGCGAGCGGCACGGTGAATCAACTGCTGCGCGCCGTCGGCCTGGACGGCCTCACGCGCGCCTGGCTGGGTGACTTCGTCTGGGCGCTGCCTTCGGTCGGGGTCATCGGGTTCTGGATCAATCTCGGCTTCTGCACAATCCTGCTGATGGCCGGGATCGGCAAGATCGACGCCGCGATCTACGAGGCCGCGCGACTGGACGGAGCCGGATTCCTCCGCACCGTCCGCTCCGTCACGCTCCCAGGACTTCGTCAAGAGATCGGCGTGTGCATCACGGTCACGATCATCTCCGCTCTCGCCAGCTTCGACATCGTCTTCATGTCGACGCAAGGAGGCCCGGGATATGCCACCACCGTTCCCGGCGTGCTCGTCTATCAGCTGGGGTTCACCGAGTCCAAAGTGGGGCTGGCCTCCGCCCTGGCCCTGGTGCTCACCGTCGTCATCCTGCTCGTCGTGCTGCCGCTCCAGCGCGTATTCCGCTCGAAGGACTGAACAATGAAGATTCCCCTCCGCGAGCGCATTCCCGGACTGGCTCTGCTGTCGGCCGCCATGCTGTTCTCCGTCGTTCCCCTGCTGAGCATGTTCACCGCCGCTCTCCACGAGCAGGGCACCTCGCCGAGCGGTATCGAATGGCCGGCGAACCCGCAGTGGCACAACTTCATCGACGCGTGGCAGGTTGCCGACGTCACCCCTCTCCTCATCTCGAGCATCCTGCTCGTTCTGGGCGTCGTGCCGGTCGGCGTGCTGCTGGCGACGATGGCCGGCTACGGTCTCGGTCAGCTCCGCGTGCCGGGGGGAGCGATCTTCTTCGTGCTGCTCCTTCTGGGTCTGACGCTGCCCCGCGAGGCGACCATCGTGCCGATCTACTATCAGATCCGCGATATGGGCCTGCTCAACACCAAACTCGGGCTCATCCTCGTGCTGATCGGTCTCTTCATGCCGTTCTCCGTCTTCTGGATGCGCGCTCACTTCGTCACCATGCCGCAGGAGTTGGGCGAGGCCGCGGCGATGGACGGCGCCGGAGCATGGCAGTCGTTCGTGCGCATCCAGGTGCCCCTCGCCGTGCCGGCCATGGCATCGCTCGCTCTCCTGCTGTTCCTGTGGACGTGGAACACGTTCCTCGAGGCGATCGTGCTCATCGACGACCCGACCCAGCGCACGATGGCCGGCGCCCTTCAGAACTTCGTCGGGCTCCACTCGACTGACATCGTGCTGCTCAACGCCGGCGCGCTCCTGATCATGGCGCCCACGATCGTCGCTTTCCTCTTCTTCCAACGCCACTTCATCAAGGCGATGATCTCCGGGTCGGTGAAGGGCTGATGCCATGGTGGGATCACGCCCTGGTGTACGAGGTGTACCCCCGCAGCTTCCGCGACACCGACGGTGACGGCGAGGGTGATCTGGAGGGGTGTGCGCAGGAGCCTGCCCTACCTCGCCTCTCTCGGCGTCGATGCACTGTGGCTGACCCCGTGGTACCCGTCGCCGATGGCCGACGGCGGCTACGACGTGGCCGACTACCGCGACATCGACCCGCGCTACGGCACGCTTGCCGACCTCGACCGCCTCGTGGTCGACGCGCACGCCCGAGGCATCCGGATCGTCGCCGACATCGTCGGCAATCACACCTCGATCGAACACCCGTGGTTCCGGGAGGCGCTCGATGCCCGGGTGGGCTCACCCGCTCGCGCTCGCTACCACTTCGCCGACGGCCGTGGTGTGAACGGCGAGCTGCCTCCGAACAACTGGGTCTGCGCCTTCGGGGGCCCGGCGTGGACACGCCTGGCCGATGGACAGTGGTACCTCCACACCTTCGCGCCGGAACAGCCCGATCTGAACTGGTCGGAGCCGACCGTCGTGGACGAGTTCGCCGACATCCTGCGGTTCTGGTTCGACCGCGGCATCGACGGCGTGCGCGCCGACGCCATCCCCGCCATGGCCAAGGTGCCGGGGCTGCCAGACGCCGACTACGATCCGACCCTCGGCTTCCGCAGCGGTGAGTGGGCGACGGCGCCCCACTGGGACGTCGATCACGTGCACGAGGTGGCCGCCGCATGGCGCCGCGTGGCCGACGAGTACGACGACCGCCTGCTGATCGCCGAAGCCGTCGTGCGCGACCCGCAGCGTCTGGCGCTGTATGTCCGCCCCGACGAGTTCGACACCGCCTTCAACTTCGACTTCCTGCGGGCGGGCTGGGACGCCGGGCGGCTGCGCGAGACCATCACGGCATCGCTCGAGACGTTCAGGGCAGTCGGCGCGACGGTCAGCTGGATGCTGTCGAGCCACGACGAGACCCGTCACCGTACGCGCTTCGGCCGAGCGGACACCCGTCCAGCCTCGATGGCGACCGACACAGACGTCGACACCGACCTCGACTTGGGTCTGCGGCGCGCGCGCGCCGCCGTGCTCCTGATGTACGCGCTCCCCGGGATGGCATGGATCTATCAGGGCGAGGAGCTCGGCCTCCCGGAGGTCGCAGATCTGCCGGATGATGTGCTGCAGGATCCGACCTGGGCCCGATCAGGATTCACGCGGCGGGGCCGAGACGGCTGCCGAGTCCCGCTGCCCTGGGGCGGAGACCGCCCACCCTATGACTTCGGTCCCCCGTCGTCATCGCCCTGGTTGCCGCAGCCGTCGGGCTGGTCTGACCTGACGGTGACGGCGCAGTCGGGAGACCCGTCCTCGATGCTGGAGCTGTATCGGAGGGCGGCCGCGGTCCGTCGCAGCCGGCCGGCACTGGCCGGGGGTGAGTTCGTCTGGGACCCTGAGTCCAGCGACGTGCTGAGCTTCCGCCGGGGTGACGACGTGCGCTGTCTCGTCAGCTTTTCCGACCGTCCGTTGAAGCTGGGTGGCGGGACCGTTCTTCTCGCCAGCGACGAGATCGTCCGGGGGATGCTGCCGCCCCATGCGGCTGCGTGGATCGCCCTCGACTGAGCCTCGAGAGCGGATGCCGCGCGTCAGTCGTCGGTGACGGTCACCGTGACGTCGATGTTGCCGCGCGTGGCGTTGGAGTAGGGGCACACCTGGTGCGCGGCGTCGGCGAGAGCCTGTGCCTGGTCGTGCGGGAGGTTCGGGATGACGACCTCGAGCTCGACGGCCAGCTGGAAGCCGCCCTCGCCGTTGGGGCCGATGTGCACGCGCGAGCCGACGCTGGAATCTTCGATGGTGACCTTCTGGGCGCGCGCAACCGACAGCAGTGCGCTGTGGAAGCACGCCGCGTAGCCGGCGGCGAAGAACAGCTCGGGGTTCGGTGCCCCGCCGGGGCCGCCCATGGAGGTGGGGACGCGAACGTCGGTGTTGATGAGCCCGTCGGTGGTCGACACGTGCCCGTTGCGGCCGCCGCCGATCGCGAGGGCCTCGGCGGTGTAGAGGGTGTCCATGGTGTTCCTTTCGGATCAGGAGGCGAGTGCCTCGGTGCGTGCCTGCAGTGTGCGGGTGTACTCCTGCAGGGCCGGAAGAAGGGTGCGGGCCGTCGCGAGGTCGATGCCCATGCACGCGGCGATCTGTTCGGGGACCTGCGACATCTGCTGCCGCAGGGCCTGGCCGCGGGGCGTGAGGGCCACGTCGACCACGCGCTCGTCGGCGGCGCGACGCGTGCGCTCGACCACGCCGCGGACCTCGAGTCGCCGAAGCAGCGGAGAAAGGGTGCCCGAGTCGAGCATGAGGCGCTCGCCGAGGTTGCCGACGCTCTGGCTGCCCTCGGTCCACAGGGCGACGAGAACGAGGTACTGCGGATAGGTGAGATCGAACGGCCCCAGCACCGACCGATAGGCGGCGGTCGTCGCCCTGCTCGCGGAGTAGAGCGCGAAGCACACCATGTCATCGATTCCGGCCATGCAAACATGGTTGCACACAATCTAATTGTGCACAACTGAATTATCGTGTCAGTGCGAAAGACGGATGCCGGGTCCCCCCGCGATGCGCAGTGTCACGCCCGTCGCGTCGCGGAGCAACGTCGCCAGCGTCCGCGTGCACGAGCGACAGCGCACGATGAACGACGACCGGTCGACCTCGACGACCCACCGCGCCAGCGGCTGCGCGTCGGAGCAGGTCGCACACTCGATCACCCACCGCGTCGGGTCGACCGCGGCGAACTCCTGCAGCACGCCGGCGAGGGCGTTGCCGTCCACCACCTGCGCGAGTCGCATCGCGACCTCAGCCGTGTCTCCCATCAGCCACCCCCGAATCTCTCCGTGCGCACCCGTGCGGGGTCATGTCCCCCCGCGACCAGAGCGTCGGCCACCGCCTCCACGAACCGGGTGGGCCCGCAGACGAAGGTCAGCGGCATCTCCGCCGGCGCCCACGCCGCCGCCCCGACCCGCTCCGCGGTGAGACGTCCGATCTCACCCGCCCAGCCTTCGGGCGCTGCCCGCGTGTACGCGAACGTCAGCTCGAGTCCGGTCTCGGCCAAGGCCTCCAGCTCGGCCCGGTACATGGCGTCTTCCGCGGAGCGGACGGAGTACAGCATCCGGAATCCCGGGCCGCTGTCGAGGGCCGCCCTCGCCCGCGCCATGGCGATGAGCGGCACGATGCCCGAGCCGCGGCGATCAGCTGCACCGGCGAGGGGTCGGCGGCATCCCACACGAAGTACGCGCCCAGCGGCCCCTTCACCTCGAGCTCGTCGCCCACCTCCGCGATCTCCCCGAGATAGGGCGAGACCTCGCCGTCGGGCACGACGTCCACCCCCAGCTCGACGTGCGTGCCGGGTCCGGACGAGGCGATCGAGTAGGAGCGCTCGGCCTGGTACCCGTCCTCGGCGGTGAGACGCACATCGAGGTGCTGGCCCGGCTCGTTGCCCGGCCAGTCCGGCACGTCGAGTGTCAGCACGCGCGCGTGAGGAGTCTCGGGGCGGACGGCCGCGATGCGCGCCGGCAGCCAGCCGCCGATCCTCACCAGTACCGCTCCTCGCGCCACGGGTCGCCGTGCAGGTTGTAGCCGTTCTGCTCCCAGAATCCGGGCTCGTCCCGCTCCTGCAGCGTCAGCCCGCGCACCCACTTGGCGCTCTTCCAGAAGTACAGGTGCGGCACGAGCAGACGGGCGGGTCCGCCGTGCTCCGGGTCGACCGGCGCGCCCTCGTACTCGGTCACCACCCACGCGCGACCGTCGCGGAGCTCGGCAAGCGGAACGTTCGTGGTGTACCCGCCGTACGAGTGCGCCATCGCGAAGGCGTACTCGGTGCGGACGCCCTGCAGGAGGGTGTCCAGCGACACCCCGCGCCACGTCGTGCCGAGCTTCGACCAGCGTGTCACGCAGTGGATGTCGGTGTGCACGTCCTCCTGCGGCAGCGCGTGGAACTCCTCCCAGGTCCACGACGCCGTCTCGCCGTGCTCGTTGCGGATCTGGAAGCTCCACTCCGACACCGGAATGCGCGGGGTGGGTCCGGCCGACAGCACCGGAAAGTCGCTCGCGAGGTACTGACCCGGCGGCAGGTGAGGGTCGGCATCGCGCCGCGTGGCGCCGAATCCTCGTGTGAACTGAGCCATGGCGTCATCCCCTCGCCGTTGGTGTTCGTCGTCGGCGCACCCCACCGGTGTGCTCCCCGTTGCCGTGCGCGTCGGGGCCGACACTACTGCGCGCGAGCCGCCGCGTCAGCCCCCGCGCCGTCGATGCGGCGCTGGTACAGGTGCTCGGGGCGGCCCGTCGTGCCGTAGCGCAGCCGCACCTCGATCGTGCCCCGCGTGGCGAGCGCCGCGAGGTGTCGCTGCGCTGTGGCCCGCGATACCCCGGCCCGGTCGGCCACGTCGGCCGCCGAGCGGGCATGATCGCCCAGCGCGGTGAGCACGAGCTGCTCCGTCGCGGTCCTGGACATCGACGCGGCCTGCGGGGCTCCGTGCAGCACCTCCAGCGCACGGTCGACCGCTTCCTGCGACAGCGCCGCCGACCCGGCGAGCAGGTTGCGCGCGCGGGCGTACCGGTCCAGCCGATCGGCGAGCGTGCGCGGCTCGAACGGCTTGACGACGTACGCGAGCGCGCCGGCCCGCAGGGCCCTCCGCACGGTCGGCGCGTCGGTGGCCGCCGACAGCACGAACGCGTCCAGCCCCGCGCTGCGGACGAGTTCGATGCCGTCGCCGTCCGGAAGGTACACGTCCACGAGCAGCAGGTCGGGCCGCTGTGCGCGGATGGCCGACACCGCGTCGCCCACCGACCGCGCCGGCTGGAGGGAGGTGAACCCCGGCCGGCCGTCGACGATCCCCCGGTGCAGGTCGGCGACCCGGAAGTCGTCGTCGACGATGAGAACACGGATGCTGTCGCTCACGGCATCTCCTCCTGTCCATCCGGTCGGGCCCCGCCCGCGCCGGTCGCGGGACGGACCAGGCCCGGAAGTCGCGCACCGAAGACCGCGCCGCTCAGAGCGCCCGCGTCGCGAGCCGCGGCCGCGGTCCCCGTCGCGCCGCCCGGGTCGATCACCCACACGTCGCCGCCCCGGTGTCGCGCGACCGCCCGGGCCAGGGTGAGCCCGATGCCGTGCCCGTGGACCGCGTCGCCGCGTTCTTCGGCGGGGCGTTCCGCCCGCGCGAACGCGTCGACGCCTTCGGCGATCCCGTCGCCCGAGTCGGCGACGGTGAGCACCAGCGCATCGCCGTCATCGAGCACGGTCACCTCGACCTCACGGGGCTCGCTTCCTCCGACCGCGGCGGCCACGGCGTTGTCCACGAGGTTTCCCAGGACCGCCGCGGCGTCCTCTTCGTCTGTCACGGCGCCGAGCAGGAGGGTCTCGTCGCCGATCCGCAGCTGCACGCCCTTCTCGCCGGCCTCCAGCCCTTTGGCGCCGAGGAATGCCCGCAGGAACGGGTCGGACACGAGCTCGAGCGCGGCGATCGGATACTCCACCGAACCGCGTCCGGCGAGCTCCGCGAGGAAGCTCCGTGCCTCCGCAGTCCGGTCGGCGTCCATGAGGCCCGCGGCGACGTGCATGCGGTTGGCGAACTCGTGCCGTTGCACCCGCAGCGCGTTCGTCATCGCGCGCACCGTCTCCAGGCGCTCGCTGAGCGCGACCAGGTCGGTGCGGTCGCGCACGATGACGACGTCTCCGAGCGGCCGGCCGTCGCGCGTGACGGGTCGCGTGTCGAGGTAGAGAACGTGCCCGAGGCAGAGGATGCCGTCGGTTGCGCCGCCGCGGTCGAGGGCCGCCACGATCTCGCTCGGCGCTCCGGCGTCCGAGAGCGTGCGGCCGACCGGATCGTTCAGGCCGAGCGACCGCTCGGCGGCGGAGTTGCACACGCGCACCACGCCGTCGGGGTCGCGGGCGACGACGCCGTCGCCGACCCCCTCGAGCACGGCCGCCTGGTTCTGCAGCAGGCTGACCAGCTCCTCGGGCTGGAGGCCCAGGGTCAGGCGCTCCCAGCGCCGCCGCATGATCGCCCCCGCGGCCACCGCCAACCCGATCGCCGCGAGTCCCGCCAGGGCCACCGCCGTCAGCAGCGCGGGGAGATCGTCGAATACGCTCGCGACCTCGAACCCGACGCTCACCTCGCCCACGGGCGATCCTCCGTCGGGGGGCAGCACCGGCACCTTCGCCCGCGCCGACTCGCCGAGGGTGCCGCGCTCCCAGTCCACCACCTCGCGCCCGCCGAGCACTTCTGCGAACGGCGTGCTCACGACCTGTCCGAGCAGCTGGGGATTCGGATGGGCGAGCCGGATGCCGTGGTCGTCGGTGATCACGACGAACAGCGCGTCGGTGCGGCGCGAGACCCCGATCGCGAGCTCCTGCAGGGGGGCATCGACGAGAGCGGATGCCGCGGGCGTCCCTGGATCGGCGGAGTACTCCGCGACCTGCGCGCGCACCTCCGGGTCCTCGGCGACGGTGCGGGCGATGTTCAGCGCGGTCGACTCCGACTCGGACCGCAGCTGCTGGACGGCCAGGGCGAGGAAGACACCGGTGCAGACGGCGACGACGGCGACGGCCGTGACCAGCTGCACGACGAACACCCGCGTCGTGAACCGCATGCCACCCCCTTGTCGCCGCGCACACGTTCGTGAGCAGAATGCGCGCAACTCACGCTACGCGCAGAAGGGCTCGCAATGCGAGATAGCGCGCGCGTCGCGGCATCCGTCCGTAGCGTGCCGAAGACCGTTCGCGACCGCGACCGGTGCCACGACGAAGGAGTCGCGATGAGCATGACAGGTCTGCAGGCGCTCGCCGCCGCCGCCGACGAAGGCTACGCCACGGCGTTCACGCCACCCGAATGGGTGCTGGTGGCGCTCGGGTTCACCATGGTGCTGGCCTTCATGGCGCTGATCATGACCCGCAAGCTGACCCCCATGGTCGCGCTGATCCTCGTGCCCACGATCTTCGGGCTGTTCGCCGGCGCGGGACTCGGCCTCGGCGACATGATCATCGCCTCGATCGGCAAGATGGCGCCCACCGCGGCGCTGCTGATGTTCGCGATCATGTACTTCGGCATCATGATCGATGTCGGCCTCTTCGACCCGCTGATCCGGGCGATCACGCGCCTACTCGGCGACGACCCGGCCAAGGTGGTGCTCGGCACCGCCATCCTCGCCGGCGCGGTCTCGCTCGACGGCGACGGGTCGACGACCTTCATCATCACCACCTCGGCGATGCTGCCGCTCTACCTGCGCCTGGGCATGAGTCCGGTCGTGCTGACGTGCGTCGCCGGTCTCATGAACGGCACGCTCAACATCGTCCCGTGGGGCGGTCCCACCGTGCGCGCGGCGACCGCTCTGGGCCTTCAGCCCACCGACATCTTCGTGCCCATGCTGCCCTCCCTCGCCGCCGGCCTCATCGTCTCGCTCGCGTTCGCGTGGTTCCTGGGGCTGTCCGAGCGCAAGCGCCTCGCCGGCGTCGTCGGACACTCGCGCCTGACCGGCAGGGTCGGCGACGGCATCCTGAAGGCTCCGGCTTTCCTGCGTGGCGGCGACGCCAAGCCCGGTGCGCGCGCCACCCTGCGCACCGGCAACCTCGTCACCGTCGCCGGCGGACGGGAGCGCATCGCGGCCACGGCCGTGGTCAGCGACGGCGACACCGCCATGGCCGACACCATGCTCGACCCCAACCGCGCGACCCCTGCGGCCCCGCCTCATCTGGGTGAACCTCGTGCTCACGGTCGCGGTGATGTGCTCCTCGTGCTCGACCTGTTCCCGCTGCCCTACGTGTTCATGGTGGGCGCGGCGCTGGCGCTGGTCATCAACTTCCCCAAGCTCAAGGCGCAGGCCGACGAGATCGTCGCCCACGCCCCCGTCCATCGTCGGCGTCGTGTCGATGGTCCTCGCCGCCGGCGTGCTGGTCGGCGTGCTCAACGGCACCGGCATGGTCGACGCCATGGCGAGCTGGGTGACCACCGTCATCCCGTCGTCGCTCGGACCGTTCATGGCCGTGATCACGGGTGTCCTGTCGATCCCGTTCACGTTCTTCATGTCGAACGACGCGTTCTACTTCGGCATCCTGCCGATCCTCGCCGAGAGCGCCTCGACGTACGGCATCGCCCCGGTCGAGATGGCGCGCGCGTCGATCACCGGACAGCCTGTCCACCTGCAGAGCCCGCTCGTGCCGGCGATCCTGCTGCTCGTCTCCCTCGCGAACGTCAACCTCGGCGACCACCACAAGAAGGTGCTGTGGCGCGCGACCGTCGTCTCGCTCGTCATGCTGGGAGTGGGCGTGCTGGTCGGGGCGATTTCCGCTCCTCGGCTGAGGGTCACGGCTCCGCCGGTCGAAGACCGCCGCTCTCCGCTCAGGAGGCGGCGGTCTTCACCAGCTCGGTGACCTTCTTCTGCACGGCCGGGGTCCACGCCCGCACCGCGAAGCCGATGGGCCACACGTCGCCGTCGTCGAGCCGTGCACGGTCCTCGAACACCACCGTGGCGTAGCGGACCTTGAACTTCGACGCGGGCTGGGTGAAGACGACCACTCTGCCCTCGGCGTTGGCGAACGCCGGCATGCCGTAGTACGTCTTCGGCACGAGGTGCGGCGCGACCTCGGTCACCACCGCCAAGAGCCCCTCCGCGATCTCCCGGTCGGTGCCCTCCAGCTCCGAGATCGCCTGCTGAACCGCCGCGAGCCCCGCCTCGCGGTTCTTGCCGGCCTTCTCCTGCTCGCGCAGCTCCTTCGCCCGCTGCTTGACCGCGTCGCGCTCCTGCGCCGAGAGCCCGTCGTTCTTCGTGGCCATGACTCATCCCTTCCGCGTCTTCGTCTGTGCGATCCACGTTAGAACCGCGAGTGCCCGCACGCTTCTTCGATCCTGCTCGTCTTCATCGCCGCTAGCCTGACAAGAGGTCGGATGCCTCGACCGCCCCCGCTGTGCGAGGAGGACCTATGTCGCTGGCCGCCGAGTTCGACGAGATCGGAATCGATCGACTGCGCGCCGGGGGCGGGCTGAAGTGGAACGATGTTCCCCGACGCGATCGGCGCCTTCGTGGCCGAGGCCGACTTCGGCACCGCGCCGGCGGTGACCCGCACGCTCCATGACGCCGTCGATGCGGCCGCCTTCGGGTACCTCCCCGCCGCGCTCGCGGCGCGCATGGCCGAGGCGACCGCCGCGTGGCAGAACGATCGCTACGGCTGGCGGGTGGCGGCATCCGATGTCCATCCGCTGGCGGACGTGATCGCGGGGCTGCAGGTCGCGATCGAGCACTACTCGCGGCCGGGGAGTGCGGTGATCCTGCCCACACCGGCCTACATGCCCTTCCTGGACGTCCCGCGCGCGATGGGCCGACAGATCGTGCAGGTGCCGTTGCTCCGGTCGAGCGGGGAGTACGTGCTCGACCTCGAGGGCATCGACCGGGCGTTCGCCGGCGGCGGCGGGCTGCTGATCCTCTGCAACCCCTACAACCCGGTGGGGCGTGTGTTCCGCCGCGACGAGCTGGCGGCGCTGGCCGATGTGGTCGAGCGTCACGGCGGGCGCGTCTTCTCCGACGAGATCCACGCGTCCCTGGTCTACGCCGGATCGGCGCACGTGCCGTACGCGTCGCTGTCGCCGGCGACCGCGGCGCACACGGTCACCGCCACGTCGGCGTCGAAGGCGTGGAACCTCCCCGGGCTCAAGACCGCGCAGCTCATCCTGTCGAACGACGCCGATGCCGCCGTGTGGGAACGCGTGGGCGGTCTCGTCTCGCACGGGGCGAGCACCCTCGGGGTGCTCGCGAACACAGCGGCCTACGCCGAGGGCGGCCCTTGGCTCGACGAGGTCGTGGAGTACCTCGACGGCAACCGGCGCTTTCTCGCCGATGCGCTGGCCGCCGCTGCGCCCGAGGTGCGGTACGACCCGCCGGAGGGCACCTACATCGCCTGGCTCGACGCGCGCGAGCTCGAGCTGGAGACGAACCCCGCCGAGTGGTTCCGCGAGCACGCCGGAGTCGCACTCACCGATGGTGCCGCGTGGCGGTCCGGCAGGCGCTGGGTTCGTGCGCTTCGTGTTCGCCCACCCCGAGACCCGTCATCGCCCGCGCCGTCGAGCAGATGGGCGATGCGCTGCGCAGGCGCTGACGATCGACATGAATGCACACGCACGCGGTGGCATCTCCGCCACGCTCGCACGACTCGGCCGTCGGATGTGGGTGCGCGCGGCCGCCTTCACCGCGGGTGCCGTCGTGTTCGCGCTCGCGGCGGGGTTCGTCGGCGCCTGGGTGCCCTTCCGGCTCGTCGTGGATCTCGGACAGAACTCCGTGGGTCGATACTGCAGATCCTGGCCACGTCGATGCTGGCCGTCACGACGTTCTCTCTCTCACCGCCATGGTGTCGGCCTACGCGTCGGCGACGACGTTGGCCACCCCGCGAGCCACCCAGCTTCTCGTGGAGGACGTGACCTCGCAGAACGTTCTGGCGACCTTTCTCGGCGCTTACGTCTACTCGCTCGTCGGTGTGTCGCCCTCTCCACCGGGTATTACACCGACCAGGGACGCACGATCCTCTTCTTCGGCACGCTGCTGGTCATCGCGCTCATCGTCGTGTCCCTCCTGCGATGGATCGACCACCTCGCGCGGTTCGGACGGATGGCGGATGTCATCGATCGCGTGGAGGCGGCGGCATCCGCAACGATGACGGCCTACGCGAAGGCGCCGTCGCTGGGAGCCCGACGCCTCGATCGCGTCCCTCCGTCTGCGCAGCCGATCGCCAACCCGTGCCGTCGGGTACGTCACCCCACATCGACGTGGCTGGCCTCGATCGCGTCGCCGCGCGCGCCGATATCGATGTGTTCGTCGACGTCGCGCCGGGTCACGTGGTCGATCCTTCCCGACCGCTCGCCCACGCTTCCCGAGCGCTGGACGACGCCGATCAGGACGCCGTGCGCGCCGCGTTCCGCATCCGTCCGCACCGCGACTACGAACAGGACCCGCGGCTGGGTGTGATCGCCCTCGCGGAGATCGGCTCGCGGGCGCTCTCCCCGGCCGTGAACGACCCGGGGACGGCGATCGACGTCATCGCCGCCGCGCACCGGGTCCTTCGCGACGGCGATGGCTGAAAGCCACGACGGCCGCCTCGAGTACGAGCGCGTCTGGCTCCCCGCGCCCACCTTCTCAGACCTTGCCGTCGACGTGTTCCGCCCCCTCGCGCGAGACGGCGCAGGTGTGGTGGAGGTTCAGATCAGGTTGCAGAAATGCCTGGCCTCGCTCGCCGAGATCGCCGCCGACGAAGCCGCTCGGCGGGTGCTCCGCGACCTGTCGGATGAGGCGCTGACCCGCGCGAGCCGAGTGCTCGATCCGATCGACCGTCGTGCTCTCCGGCAGGCGCGTCGACAGGCACGCGGGAGGAGCCACTCCGCGGGGGCGAACTAGACTGGGCGGGCAACCCTCCGCTTTCAGGATTCCCCGTGACATCAGCTCCTTCCGCTCCCACGTTCGACGTGCGGCACGTGCAGCTCGCGCGCGCCGTGTTCGCGGCGATCGCCGCGGTGATGATCACGTTCTCGTCCGATCACTCGGCCGCCGTCGGCCTCTCTGTTGTTCAGCGGGTTCGCGATCGCGACGGCGCTGGTGGAGCTGCTCGCCGCTTGGCTGGTCTCCGCGGCCGGAGCGCGCTGGCCGTCGATCCTGCTCGGGGTGTTGACCGCGATCGCAGGGATGCCGGAGGTGTCGCCGGCTGGCGCACCACCGAGCTCTTCTTCGCCGTCGTCATCTCCTGGGCAGGTGCTCACCGGTCTCGTCGAGACGATCGCCGGCGCGCGCGACCGCCGCGCCGCGCGGCGGTCCGCGGTCGCCGACCCCGCGGCGCTCGCCGCGGCGCGCGACGGCCTCACGATCGGCATCGTCACGCTGGTCCTCGCCGCGGGGCTCGCCGTCGTTCCCACCCGCTACGCGCTGAACTACTCGATCGAGGGCGCCGGAAGCTTCACGCTCACCGCATCCACCATCGGCGTCGGGATCTTCGGCGGGTACGCCGCCGTCGTCGCGGTCTATCTCGCCATCGCCGGCTTCTCGCCGCGGCGCCCGTCCCCCGCCGGGCCGGCGGTGCCGGTCGAGGCCGACGCCTCCGCCGCGGCGGGCGGCGCAGCATCCGTTCCGGGAGCGACCGCCCCCGGCAAGGCGCCCGGAGGTGCCGCATGACCGACAAGCCCACTCGTCGAGACCTCATGAAGCCGGTTCAGCTGCTGGGCTCGCCCTCGGTGCCGCCGCCTTCGCCGGCGTGGTGACGCTCATCTCGATGGGCTTCTTCCAGCAGCGGCAGGCCGGTCAATCCGAGCACGCGCTCATGGTCGGACTGATCGTGACGGGCATCACGTTCATCGTCGTGCTGGTCGGTCTCGCGCTCCTGCTGCTGGTGGTCGACCCCGCGCAGATCACCCACCAGGTCGATCACCCCGTGCTGTACGACAGCGATCGCAAGAAGACGACGGACGACGAGCCCGGTGCGGGTTCCGCCGACCGCTCCTCACCCACGGGCTGAGCTCCGCCGCCTGTCGCGCCGCACGCCGCGGGAGAAAAGCGCACCCGCAGGTCACCTCGCGTTCACTCGCGTGTGATTGAACGGGTGCGATGGCTCGTTCTCCCCGCAGACGGATGCCGGTCGTCGCGCTCACCGCGACGGCCGGACTGGTCGTCGGGGCGGGCGTGGGCCTTCGGGTGCTGTTGGCGCGACAGGCCGCCCACGCGCGCCGGCTCATCGGCAAGCCGCTCGGCGAGCTGGCGCCGGTCTCCGACCGCGTCTACAAGCGCAAGCGGGGCGACCCGATCCGGATGGTGCTGCTCGGCGACTCCATCGCGGCGGGGCTCGGGGCGGCCCAGCCGTCCGAGACGCTCGGGGCACGGCTGGCCAAGGTCGTGAGCCGCGCGTCCGGGAGGGCCGTCGACCTGCGGACGGTCGCTGTCGTGGGTGCCGAGTCGTCGATGCTCGCCGCGCAGCTGCAGGAGCTGCCCGTGACCGATGTGGCCGACGTGGCGGTGATCGTCGTCGGCGGCAACGACGTCACCCATCGCGTACCGGTCGACGTCTCGGTCGGGCACCTGCGCGATGCCATTGCCGAGCTGCAGTACCGCGGCGCGGTGGTCGTGGTCGGCACCTGTCCCGATCTCGGCGCGCTCCGGCCGTGCCGCAGCCGTTGCGCGCTCTCGGCGCGCGCGCGTCGCGGCAGCTCGCGGCCGCGCAGCGCACCGCCGCGCTCGCGCTCGGCGCCTATGCGGTCGACCTGGGCGCGGTGGTCGGGCCCTTCTTCATCACCAACCCCGACGAGATGTTCAGTCTCGACCGATTCCACCCCTCCGCGCTCGGCTACCGCCGCACGGCGGCGGCGATCGCGCCGTCGGTGCTGCGCGCGCTGGCATCGCCGACCGCACGCCGTTCGGGCACCACGCCCCCGTGCTCTGACCCGTTCGACCCGTCTGCTCCGCAGCATCCGTGCACCTCGGCTCTGATCCGTGCACAACGCAGGAAGATCGGTGTGGCGTCGGGCCGCGAGCGCCGGAATCGCGCGCGTCTCGGCGCGCGAGCGGATCGGATGTCCTGCGTTGTGCACGCGAGGCGGGGCGGATGCGGCCGCGGGCGAGGATGCGGCCACGGGCGAGGTGGATGGCGGCTCGGCGCAGCCCGGCCGATCAGTCGATCAGCCCGGCCTGCCGGGCTCAGGCCAGGTGCCCGGCTCGCCGGGCTCAGGCCAGTCAGCCCGGCCTGCCGGGCTCAGGCCAGGTCGACCAGGCCCGGCGCCAGGCCGATGTAGGTCGCGGGGGGTGAGGGCGCGCAGACGCCGCTTGGCGGCATCCCCGATGTCGAGCCCGTCGACGAACTCGGCCAGCTCCGCGGCGCCCACGCGGCGGCCGCGGGTGAGCTCCTTCAGCAGCGCGTACGGATCGTGATCTCCGAGCGGCCGCGGCGATCTCGGCGCGCACCACGGTCTGGATGGCCTCGGCCAGCACCTCCCAGTTCGCGTCGAGGTCGGCCAGCAGAACGTCCTCCGCGAGCGAGATCTCGCCGAGCCCGCGCTGCAGGTTGTCGAGCGCGAGGAGCGAGTGGCCGAGCGCGACGCCGATGTTGCGCTGCGTCGTCGAGTCGGTGAGGTCGCGCTGCAGGCGACTTGTGACCAGCGTGGCCGCGAGCGTGGAGAGCAGCCCCCCCGAGATCTCGAGGTTGGCCTCGGCGTTCTCGAACCGGATGGGGTTGATCTTGTGCGGCATCGTCGACGAACCGGTGGCACCCGCGACCGGGATCTGCGAGAAGTAGCCGAGCGAGATGTAGGTCCACACGTCGGTGGCGAGGTTGTGCAGGATGCCGCCGGCGTGCCGGATGCGGTCGTACAGCTCGACCTGCCAGTCGTGCGATTCGATCTGGGTGGTGAGCGGGTTGAACCCGATGCCCAGACCCTCGATGAACGAGCGCGACAGCTCGGGCCAGTCGACATCGGGCTCGGCGCTGACGTGGGCCGACCAGGTTCCGGTGGCGCCGGAGAACTTGGCGAGGAAGTCGGACGCCTCCACCTGCTTCGCGACCCTCTCGAGACGCCAGGCGAACACGGCGAGCTCTTTGCCATCGTGGTGGGCGTGGCGGGCTGACCGTGGGTGCGGGCGAGCATGGCCGCGTCGCGGTGCCGGTCGGCGAGAGAGCGGATGCTGTCGGTCACCGCGCGCAGGCGAGGAAGCCACACCTCCAGCACCGCGCGCCGGACGGTCAGGGCGTAGGAGGCGGAGTTGATGTCTTCGCTCGTGCACGCGAAGTGGGTGAGCTCGGCGATGGCCGACAGCCCGAGGCGCTCGAGCCGGTCGCGCACGAGGTACTCGACGGCTTTCACGTCGTGGCGCGTGACCGCCTCCTTGTCGGCCAGCCAGGCGATCTCGTCGGCTCCGAACTCTTCGTAGAGGGCACGCAGGCGTGTCTTGTCGTCGGCCGACAGCGGCGAGGTGCCGAACAGCGAGCGGTCGGTGAGGGCGATGAGCCACTCGACCTCAACCTCGACGCGAGCGCGGTTGAGGCCGGCTTCGGAGAGGTGATCGGCGAGGTCGGCGACCTGAGCGCGGTAGCGCCCGTCGAGCGGGCTGAGGGGCTGCGGGGGGAGTGCGGGCACGAACTGCCGTCCTGTCACTGAGAGAAGGGGCGCGCGGGGCGGATCGCCGGTTCGAGCTGCCGGAACAGCGAGCGGCTTGCGCTCTCGATCATACCGAGCACCTCGTCGAACATTCCGGGACCGGCATAGTACGGATCGGGCACGTCCAGCACTCCGGCGGACGGGTCGAAGGAGAGCAGGAGCGCGACCTTGTCTGCATCGGCCTCGGAGCGAGCCCAGCCGCGCAGGATGCGCTCGTGACTGCGGTCGAGGGCGATGACCGAGGTCGTTACGGGCGAAGTCCCCGTGCGAGAACTGTCGCGCGCGGTGCTTCGCGCCGTCATACCCGCGGCGCTGAAGGGCCTCGAGCGTGCGCTCGTCGGCGCGCTCGCCGACGTGCCAGTCCGCCCGTGCCCGCGCTGCGGGAGACCACGCGGTCGCCGAGGCCGGCGGCCTCGGCGAGCCAGCGGAAGACCACGTCGGCCATGGGCGAGCGGCAGATGTTGCCCGTGCACACGAACACGACGCGGAAGGGCTCGTGGGGTGCGGCGGTCACTCCCACATTCTGGACCCCCGCGCGCCTCCTGCACAGGCGGCGTGGTGCGACGGGCTCTCCACACATCGCCCGTCGCGCGTCGGCGAAGACACCGCGGCGGCGCACGATCGAACGCATGACCTTCGATCCGCTCTGCGCCTCCCGCGGGTTCGCGGTCGACCTCGACCTCGCACGCACGCGGGTGGCCGAGGCATCCGATCGACTCCGCACGGTGCTGGGCTCGGCCGAGACGCTCGCCGCGCGTACCGCGTGGCAGACGCCGACCGCCCGTCGGTTCCACGACGAGGCCGCGCGGTGGCGGTCATCGATCGCGGGACTGGTCGCATCGGCGGAGCACCTCGGCGACCAGCTGTGGTGGCTGCAGCTGCGCGAGAGCGCACGGGTGCCGGGAGACCACCCGTGAGCGCCGACGACCTCGACGTCCGGGGCGGGGCGCCGTCGCCGTCGACAGCGGCACGCTCGTCGAGGCCGCCGTCCACTTCGGCGCGGTGGCGCGCGAGCTCGATGACGCCGCCCTCGAGGTCGAGCGGGCGGCCGCGCTCGTCCTCGACGCGCAGCGCGACGCGTCGGCCCTCTTCGACGGTCGCGCCAGCGATGCTCTGCCGCTTGCCGACGACCTCACCCGCCTCGCCCGGCAGATCAGGGATGCCGCGGCGCGCGCCGATCTCCTCGATCACGACCTCCGGCGCGCGGCGGCGGTGTACGAGTTCGTCGAGCTGTCCGCGGCGCGCGCCGCAGCGGCCGCTGCCGGGAACGAGATCGCGCGCGTCGCACTCGATGCCGGCATGGCGGCGCTGCGGCTGTCGTACCCGGACGCAGCGGTCGAGGCGGAGGCGCTCGCCGCCGCCCACGCGCTCGGGTGGCCGGGTGACCTCGCGAGGCAGGCCGGCGAGGCCTGGGCGTGGGCGTTCGGAGGCAGCGCCGTCGCCGCGATCGGCGTCTACCTGGTCGCCCAGAGCGCGCGCGTCCTGGGGGCAGGCACGATCTCGCGCTCCACGCGGCTGACCATCAATCCCTCGGCGGTGGACGTGGGCGTCGTGCGGCGTGGCTCGTCGCGCGCCCCCGCGTCGTTGAGCGAGGGCGGCCGAGCGCATCCCGGGCGGCGGCGACGCGCGGGTGCGCGTGGAGCGATACGGCATGCCCGACGGCACGCGACAGTTCGTGGTGTACGTGGCGGGCACCCAGTCGCCGCTCGGGATGGGCGGCAGGGACCCGTTCGACGCCCTGTCGAATCTGCAGCTCTACGGCGGCTACGAGTCGGCCTCCTACGACGCGGTGAACGCGGCGCTGCGGGCCTCGGGAGCGCGGCCCGGCGACGTCATCCACGAGGTCGCTCACTTCCCCAGGGCGCGATGATCACGGCGCACCTGGCTGCAGAGAGCGACTACGACACCCGAACGCTGATCTCGTTCGGCTCCCCCGTGGAGGCAGACCTCGGCGACGGCGTGCTCTCGGTGTCGGTGCGCCACACCGACGACCCGGTGGCCGCCCTGGAAGGCGGGGGGTACGCGCACGCCGTCGGGGGCAGCGGCAGCCTCGTGGCGGAACGAGAGGCCGACCCGGTCGGGCGCATGGGCGATCTGGGCGTTCCCGCGCACGCGATGTCGGCCTACGCGGAGACGGCGAGGATGCTGGATGCCTCGCCCGACCCGCGGATGGATGCCGTGCGCTCGATGTTCGCGGAGCTCGGCACGGCCACCTCGGTCGAGGCGGTCGACTACTCCGCGGTGCGGGTTGCTCCGCGCTCCGAGTCCGCAGGGTCGACCCCCGCTCCGGTGCCGTCCGACGGCGAGGCACGTCGGCCGTCGCTGCTCAGTTCCGGCGACGCCGTTCCTCGCGCTGCGGGGCGGAGGATGAGGCCGAAGATCCAGTTGATGAGCGAGATGATGATCGCCGCCACGACGCTCCACCAGAAGTCCTCGACCCGCAGTCCCCAGTTTCCACGCGGTCGTGATCCATGCCGTCAGCCACAGCAGGAACGCGTTGATGATGAGGCCGATGAGGCCGAGTGTCAGCACGTACAGCGGAAAGGCGAGCACTTTCAGCACCGTTCCGATGATGGTGTTCACCAGGGCGAAGATCAGCGCCACGACCAGCAGCGTGAGCACGAGCTGCAGCGTCTCTCCGGGCGGGAACGCGATCACGCGCACCTGCAGCGCCGGGATGAGGGTGACGACCCAGATGGCGAACGCGTTGACCAGGATGCGAACGAAGAAACGCATGGCGCCACTATCCCACGGCGCTGTCCCCGCGTGCGAGGACACTTCTAGACTCGGACGGGTGACCGCCGAGAAGGACGCCGCGCCCGCACCCGTCCGCATCCGCCCCGAGATCGCCGCTCTGCCGCCCTACCGTCAGGGCAAGCAGGCCGGGGCGGACGCGTTCAAGCTGTCGAGCAACGAGAACCCCTTCGACCCGCTGCCCGGGGTGGTCGAGGCGGTCCGCTCCGCAGCCTCGCTCAATCGCTATCCGGATGCCACGGCCGCACGGCTGCGCCGACGGCTCGCCGCTCGCTTCGGGTGACGGCCGACGAGGTGCACATCGGAGCCGGCAGCGTCTCGATCCTCGCGCAGCTGCTCCTGGCCGTCTCGGGCCCGGGCGACGAGGTCGTCTACGCGTGGCGGTCGTTCGAGGCCTACCCGGGACTCGCCCTCATCGCCGGAGCGACGCCGGTCGAGGTGCCGCTCACCCCGGACGCCCGACACGACCTGCCCGCCATGGCCGCGGCGGTCACCGAGCGCACGCGCGCGGTGCTCGTGTGCAGCCCGAACAACCCCACCGGCCCGACGGTCACCCGCGATGAGTTCGCGGACTTCCTCGCCGCGGTCCCCCGCGATGTGCTCGTCATCCTCGACGAGGCGTACGCGGAGTTCGTCACCGCCCCCGACGCGGTCGACGGGATGCGGGTGCTCGCCCTCTCCGGCCACGACAACGTCATCGTGCTCCGCACGTTCTCCAAGGCGTTCGGGCTCGCGGCCCTGCGTGTCGGGTAACGCCATCGGCCACACCGCATCCTCGATGCCGCGCGCAGCACCAGCATCCCTCTCTCCGTCACCGCTCAGGCCGAGGAGGCTGCGCTGGCGAGCCTCGACGCGGAGTCCGAGCTGCTCGACCGCGTACGGCTCCTCACCGCCCGCCGCGACCGTCTCGTGACCGGTCTGCGCGACCAGGGGTGGCCGGTGCCCGACGCGCAGGGCAACTTCGTCTGGCTTCCCGCGGGCGCCGAGGCGCTCGCCGCGGCGGCCGCCTTCGAGGCCGACGGGATCATCGTCCGGCCGTTCGCCGGTGACGGGGTGCGCATCTCTGTGGGAGAGGAAGAGTCTGTGGACAAGGTCCTACGGATTGCCGCATCCATTGTTCAGACCCTCCCATCGGGGGTTTTCGAGCGAGGGCTAGCGTAGAACGGTGACGTCGTCCGAGGATTCCCGCGCTGGTGCGCGTGCTGGCGGCCGACGGGTCGCTCGCGCCGACTGCCGCCGCCGAGAAGTATCTGCCGATCATCGAGTCGCTGGCCGACGCCGAGCTCGAGCAGTTCTACCGCGACATGGCGGTGATCCGCGCCTTCGACCGGCAGGCCACCAACCTGCAGCGGCAGGGGCAGCTGGCGCTGTGGCCGCCGAGCTTCGGTCAGGAGGCGGCCCAGGTCGGCTCGGCCCGCGCCGCGCGACCGCAAGACCACCTCTTCCCCTCCTATCGGGAGCACGTGGTCGCCCGCATCCGCGGTGTCGACATGGTCGACATCATCCGGGTGATGCGCGGGCTCACCCACGGCGGGTGGAACCCTCTCGACCCCATGAACGGCAACACCCACATCTACACGCTCGTGCTGGGCGCGCAGACGCTGCACGCGACCGGACTCGGCATGGGCCTCGTCTTCGACGGCAAGTGCGGCACGGGCGACCCCGAGCGCGACGAGGCCGTCATCGTCTACTACGGCGACGGAGCCTCCAGCCAGGGCGACGTGCACGAGGCGATGGTGTTCGCGGCCAGCTACCGCACGCCCGAGGTGTTCTTCCTGCAGAACAACCACTGGGCCATCTCGGTGCCCGTGAGCACACAGTCCCGCTCGCCCCTGTACCGCCGCGGTGAGGGCATCGGCATTCCCAGCGTCCAGGTCGACGGCAACGACGTGCTCGCCAGCTACGCCGTCTCCCGCGTCGCGCTCGACCAGGCGCGCGCCGGCGAGGGCCCACGCGTCATCGAGGCGCTCACCTACCGGATGGGCGCCCACACCACCAGCGACGATCCGACGAAGTACCGCACCTCTGAGGAGGAACGGTCCTGGGCCGAGCGCGATCCCATCGAGCGCATGCGGGTGTTCCTGCGCGCTCGCGGCGCGTCCGACGCGTTCTTCGCCGACGTCGAGGAGGAGGGCCGCGCGCTCGCCGATGACGTCCGCGCGCGCACCACCGCCCTCGGCACGATCCCGGCGGAGGCGATCTTCTCGCACGTTTACAGCGAGCAGCACCCGCTCGTCGAAGAGGAACGGGCTTGGCTGGCGGGGTACGAGGCATCCTTCGAAGGGGCGCGGCGTGACCGACACCACGATCACCGACGAGACCGCGGGGGCCGAGGCATCCGTCTCCACGATGCCGTTCAGCCGCGCGCTCAACGCGGGGCTGCGCCGCGCGATGGAGGAGTCCGACCGTGTCGTGCTCATGGGCGAGGACATCGGGCGGCTCGGCGGAGTGTTCCGCGTGACCGAGGGACTGCAGGCCGACTTCGGCGAGCGGCGCGTGCTCGATACGCCCCTGGCCGAATCCGCCATCGTGGGCACCGCGATCGGCTGGCGATGGGCGGATTCCGCCCCGTCTGCGAGATCCAGTTCGACGGGTTCGTCTTCCCGGCGTTCGACCAGATCACCTCGCAGCTGGCGAAGATCACCTACCGGCACGAGGGCGCCCTGCAGATGCCCGTCGTGATCCGGATCCCCTACGGCGGACACATCGGCGCGGTCGAGCATCACCAGGAGAGCCCCGAGGCGTACTTCACGCACACCCCGGGTCTGCGAGTGGTGAGCCCGTCGACGGCGAACGACGCGTACTGGATGATCCAGGAGGCCATCGCCTCGCCCGACCCGGTCATCTTCCTCGAGCCGAAGAGCCGGTACTGGCAGAAGGGCGAGGTGGATGCCGCGGCCCCGGCCCTTCCGCTGCACGCCAGCCGTATCGTGCGCCGCGGCACCGACGTGACCGTGGTCGCCCACGGGGCGATGGTCGCCACCGCCCTGCAAGCCGCCGCCCTCGCCGAGTCGGAGGGCACGAGCATGGAGGTCATCGACCTGCGCTCGCTCTCGCCGGTGGACTACGGACCGATCCTCGACTCCGTCCGCCGCACCGGCCGCATGGTCTACGCGCAGGAGGCGCCCGGTTTCGTCTCGCTCGGCAGCGAGATCGCCGCGACCGTCATGGAGCGGGCCTTCTACTCGCTGGAGTCGCCGGTGCTGCGGGTATCGGGCTTCGACACCCCCTTCCCTCCTGCCAAGCTCGAGGGCGTGTACCTGCCCGACGCCGACCGTATCCTCGAAGCCGTCGACCGCGCCCTGGCGTACTGACACGGTTCGACGAAAGGACCCCCGCATGAGCACGCAGACGTTCCACCTGCCCGACGTCGGGGAGGGTCTGACCGAGGCCGAGATCGTCACGTGGCGCGTCGCGCCCGGCGACGCCGTGGCCGTCAACGACGTCATCGTCGAGATCGAGACCGCGAAGTCGCTGGTCGAGCTTCCCTCGCCGTTCGACGGCGTCGTCGGCGAGCTGCTCGTCTCCGAGGGCGCGACAGTGGAGGTCGGCGCGCCGATCATCACGATCGGCGGAGCGGATGCTGCTCCCGTCCCCGATGCGCCGGCGGCAGCCGAACCGGAGGCGGACGCCAGCGGGTCGGTTCTCGTCGGCTACGGCAGCGCCGGTCACGTGCAGTCGCGCCGCCGCAAGCCCGCCGAGCGGCCGGTCGCGGCATCCGTCGGCGTGGTGGCCAAGCCGCCCATCCGCAAGCTCGCCCGCGACCTCGGGGTCGACCTCGCCGCCGTCGTGCCGAGCGGCGTCGCCGGTGAGGTGACCCGCGACGACGTGGTCAAGCACGCCTCGCAGGCCTCGGTGTTCCGCAACATCGAGACCCCGGCGTGGAGCGCCGTGCGCGAGGAGAC